>JAQZBX010023057.1:0-31107 GCA_029593785.1 Cabassous unicinctus | reverse complement strand
GTTTTTCCTAAGTACTGTTATTATTTTCCCTTTTAGTGGTAGCAAACTATCTACACTTAGGGATTTCTAGTGCACACTGCATAATTCCTGAGGCCACTCAAGGAAATTCAGTTACATCTTAGACAATAATAGATATCAAGTGGTGAGAAAACTAAGGAAAAGAGGGAAAGAAGGAGAAAGCTTTTCGGGCCCAAGAGACACAGGACTGGTCTTCCTCTTTCAAAGGAAACCAGTCACATGAGAAAGCAAAGAAGGGGATCATGAGTTTTGAGTTAGAGGTATGTGAGTCCCTGACAAAGTAGATCTTCCTCTGATACTGAGTAGCCCCACCCTGACCCTTCTTTTTTGAACCTACTTCTGCAACCAAACTCTTACATTAAAATCCTGGTAAGGTCCGAGGTGATGTTTACATAACATACAATGAGAATAGTAGCAGTGGAGTGCAACATGGTTCTTGGGAGATAAAACAGGATTATTTTATCTGTACAGCCCAACTATCCCCACAATTGTCCTCAAGAATGATGGAATGCTGGCACGAGATATTTGAGAGTCCTTTTGTGATCAAAGACTCTAAGTTATCATGTTTTGTGATTTAAATCTTCCCTCAGTTTTGTTGGTCTCTCAGAGGATTCTGGTAATTTTGACTAGGTAAATTATTATAATGAGTTTCCTAAAATGTGAATTTATCTGTGAGAACAGGTAGTTCCCTGATTCTATTCTTCTGTAGTCAAATTGCCTCTTATCTTTGTTTTGTTTTCTCATATTTTTTATTATTGGGCCATATTTTCTTCTTTGGAATATAATTTAGATGAAAGAATCAATATTTAACTAAGCTAAAATAATATATATTTATATATTTAACAACAATTTTTAGTTATATCAAGATTAGATGTAGGCAAATGAAGAGAACACTGTAATAACTAAAGGTACATTTACAATTGTTATACACATTTTAACTAAGAATTCATTTACCTGGGTACTTTTTCTTATTATGGATTACTTTCATCATCTACTTCAGTGAAAGCACAATTGTTTCTGGCTTTGGAAAGAAAGGGCATTCTTCAGAGGAAGGAAGTGAGAATGCGCAAGGCAAGTCAGGGTGGAAGGTGGTTCATGTAGGAGAGGAAGTAGCATGTCTACTTCCCCAAGGCTGGAGTTCATTTCTAGGACAGCACTTTAACACAAAAAAGCATCTTTATTTGGTCTTTTTTATTTTTTATTTTTTTACTTTGTACATTTAATAATTGAAAATATAAACAGTAATTGAAAATTACACAGAAAATAGATGAATATAAACATACATTTCTCAATTAAAAGTATTGGATGCATATAAGCTTTTTTTGACTCATACAATGTGTTGCACAACATATTTGGTTCATAGTAATGCAATCATACAATATTTGTCCTTTTTTTCTGGCTTGTTTCACCCAACATAATGTCCTCCAGGTTCACCCATGTTGTTATATGCTTTATGACTTCATTTCTTCTTACAGCTGCATAATATTCCATCATGTGTATATACCACATTATGTTTATCCATTGTTTGGTTGATGGACACCTGTGCCATTTTCAACTTTGGGCAATTGTGAATAATGCTGCTGTGAACATCAGTGTGCAGATGTCTTTTCATGGCACTGCTCTCAGTTCTTCTGGGTATATACCCAGTAGTGGCATTGCAAGATAACGTGGCAAGAATATATCCAATTTCATTAGGAACAACCAGATGTCCACAGTGACTGTACATTACTGCATTTCCGTCAAGAGTGAATAAGTGTTCCTATCACTCCAGATCCTCTCCTACACTTGTAGTTCCCTATTTTTTTAATAGTGGCCATTCTGATAGGTGTGAAATGAGATGTTATTGTGGTTTTGACTTGCATTTCCCTAATCATTAGTGATGTTGACTATTTTTTCATGTGTTTTTTTCCCATTTGCATTTATTCTTTGGACAAATGTCTATTCAAATCTTTTGCCTATTTTTTAATTGGGTCCTTTGTCTTTTTATGGTTGTGTTGTAACCTCTCTTTATATATCATGGATATTAATCTCTTATCAGATATGTGACTTCCAAATATTTTCTCCCATTGAGTCGACTACCTTTTAACCCTTTTGACAAAGTCCTGTGATGTGCAAAAGTTTTTAATTTTGAGGAGGTCCCAATTATCTATTTTTTCATTTTTTCCATATGCTTTGGGTGTAAGGTCCAAGAAACCACCAACACTAAAAGGTCTTGATGTTTCCCTATATTTTCTTTTGTAGTTTTCTGGTTCTGACTTTTATATTAAGTCTTTGAAACATTTTGAGTTGATTCTTGTATAGGGAGTAAGATAGGTGTCCTCTTTCATTCTATTGGTTAGAGATATCCAGTTGTCCCAGCCCCATTTGTTGAAGAGAGAGTTTTGTCCTGTTAACATGGACTTGGAAGGTTTGTCAGAAACCAGTTGGCTGTAGACATGAGGGTTTATTTCTGGTCTCTCAATTCTATTTTGCTGATTGATGTGTCTATCTTTATGCCAGTGACATGCTGTTTTGACCACTGAAGCTTTGTAATGTGTTCCAAGGTCAGGCAGAGTAATCCCTCCTAAGTCACTGCTCTTTTTTAGAATGTGTTGGGCTATTTGGTTGAACTTTCACTTCCAAGTGATTTTTATAATTGCCTTTTCTAATTCTGTAAACTAGCCTGTTGGAATTTTGATTCATATTGCATTGAATCTATAAGTCACTTTGGATAATTTTGAGATCTTCATGATATTCTTCCAATCCATGGACACAGAATATCTTTTCATTTGTTTAGATAGTTTTAAATTTCTTTTAGCATTGTTTGTAGTTTTCTACATATACATCTTGTACTTCTTTGGTTAAACTAATTCCTATGTATTTGAGTCTTTTTGTTGCTATTGTAAATGGAGCTTACCTCTGATTTCCTCCTCAGATTGTTCAGTACTAGTGGACAAAAACATTACAGCTTTTTTGTGTTGCTATTGTATCCTGCCACTTTGCTGAACTTATTCATTACCTCAAGTCACTTTGTCATGGAAATTTCAGAAGTTTCCAAATACAAGATCATGTCATCTGCAAACAGTGAGCGTATTACTTCCTCTTTTCTTATTTGGATGCCTTTAATATTTTTTCTTGCCTAATTGCTCTAGCTAAAACTTCTAGTACAATATTGAATAACAGTGGTGACAGTGGGCATCCTTGTCTTGTTCCAGATCTTAGAAGGAAAGCTTTCAACCTTTCCCCATTGAGTACAATGTTGACTGTGGGTTTTTCATATAAGTCTTTTACCAAATTGAGTATATTATTCTTTTCCTATCTTTTGAAGTGTTTTTTTTTTTTAATCAAAAAATGATGCTGGATTTTGTCAAATGCCTTTTCTGCATCGATTGAGATGAAAATGTGGATATTTTTCCTTCAATTTTTAAATGTGGTGTATTACATTGATGGATTCTCTTATGCTGAATCACCTTACATAACAGGAATAAATCCCCCTTGGTCCCGACGCATAAGTACTTACTATGCTGCTAGATTGGATTTGCAAGTATTTTGCTGAGAATTTTTAAATCTATGTTCATTAGAGAGATTAGCCTTTAATATTCTTTTCTTGTAGTATCTATATCTGGCTTTGTTATTAGGGTGATGTTGGCTTCATAAAATGTTTTGGATAATTGTACTTCCCCTTTAATTTTTTGGAAGATTATAAACTGGATTGGCATTAATTCTTTAGGAAATGCTTGGTAGAATTCACCTGTGAAGCCATCTGGTCCTGGAATTTTCTTTGCTGGGAGATTTTTAATATTGGAATGAATCTCTTAAAATGTGATTGTTTGTTAATTTCTTGTAATTCTTGTAGTGTTGGTGTAATTTCTTTGTGCATTTCAATGAATTTGTCCATTTCATCCTGGTTGTCTATTTTGTTGGCATGCAGTTTCTCATAGTATCATCTTATGATCCTATTTATTTCTGTGTGTTAAGTCATAACTTCTGCCTTTTCATTTCTGATTTTGTTTGTTTGTATATTCTCTCTTTGTTTCTTTGTTAGTCTAGCCAGGGTTTTTTCAATTTAATTGATCTTCTCAAAGAACCAGCTTTCAGTATTGCTGATTTTCTTCATGGTTTTTTTGTTCTCAAATTCATTTATTTCTGCTTTAATCTTTATTATTTCTTTCCTTCTGCCTGCTTTGGGATTGGTTTTCTGTTCCTTTTCTAGTTTCTCTAGTTGTTCAGTTAAACCTTTGAGTTTAGCTATTTCTTCTTTTTTAATACAGGTATTTAGGCTATAAATTTCCCTCTCAAGTTTGCCTTCACTGTATATCATAAGTTTTAATAAGTTGTGTTCCTGTTTTCATTTGTCTCAATATATTTACTAATTACACTTTCTACTTTGACTCACTGATTATTTAGGATTGAGTTGTTCAGATTCCACACATTAGTGAATTTTCTTTTTTCTTTCTATTGTTGAATTACCATTCCATTCCATTATGATCTGAGAAGGTGCTTTGTATGATTTCAATCTTTTTATATTTATTGAGATTTGCATTGTGCCCTAATATATGATCTGTCCTGGAGAAAGATCTATGAGCACTTAAGAATGTATAACCTGATGAGTTTGGATGCAACCTTCTGTATATATCAGGTCTAACTCATTTATCATATTGTTCAAGTTCTCTGCTTCCTTGTTGATCTTCTGTCTAGTTGTTCTGTCTAATGTTGTGAGTGGTGGGTTGAAGCCTCCAGTGATTATTGCAGAGGTGCCTATTTTTCCCTTCATATTTGCCAGAGTTTTTCTCATGTGTTTTGGGACACCCTGGTTAGGCACATAGATATTTATGACTGTTATATCTTCCTGAAGGATTGTCACTTTTATTAATATGTAATGACCTTCCTTATTTCTTATAACTTTTTTGCATTTAAATTCTGTTTTGTCTGATATAGTAAAGCTACCCCTGAACTTTTGTGGTTATTTGCATGGAGTGTCTTTTTCCTATCTTTCACTTTCAGCTTGTTTATATCCCTGGGTCTAAGGTGAATTTCTTGTAAGCAGTATATAGATGGCCCATATATTTTAGTCCATTCTTTCATACTGTATCTTTTGATTGGACAGTTTAATCCATTCACATTCAATGATATTATTATAAATGCATTATTTTCTTCCACCATGTAATTATTTGGTTATCATATGCCATACCATATTTATGTCTGTCCTTTTACTATTTAGTTATCTTTTCTCTATTCTTTTTTCTATACTGTCCTCCAGACATCTCTCTGCTGATTTTATATTTCAAGTTCTAAGGCTTCCTTTAATATTTCCTGCAAAGTTGGATAGGTTTTTACACACTCTCTTAGTCTCTGTTTGTTTGTGAATATTTTATACTCACCTTCATATTTGGAGGACAATTTTGTTGTGTAAAGAATTCTCAGCTGGCAATTTTTCTCTTTCAGTATCCTAATTGTATCATACCACTGTCTTCTTGCTTCCACGGTTTCTGAAGAGAAATCCATGCTAAGTATTACTGGGCATCCCTTGTACATGATGGTTTTCTTCTCTCTTGCTGCTCTGAGAATTTTCTCTTTATCTTTGACATTTGGCATTCTGAATAGAACATGACTTGGAGTAGCTCTATTCAGATTTTTTCTGAGTTGGGTAAAGTGGACATCTTGGGCATAAAAGTTCATTTCTTTCTGAGAGTTGGGAAATTTTCAGGTATTATTTCCACAGATGCTCTTTCTTCCCCTTTTCCCTTCTCTTCTCCTTCTGGAACTCCCATGATATGTATGTTGTTGTGTTTCATGTTGTCATTCAACTTTCTGAGCCCCTGCACAATTTTTCCCATTCTTTTCTCTCTCTGTTCTTTTCTCTCTTCGATTTCAGCTGTTCTATCTTCTATATCACTAATTCTTTCTTCTATTATTTCAAGTATGCTGTTGTATGCCTCTAATGTGTTTTTTTTTTTAATTTTTTATCTCACCTATTATGTCTTTCATTCCCATGAGCTCTGTTACTTTTCTGTTCAGGATTTCAAATTCTTTTTTGTGCTCACTCCATGTCTTCTTGATGTCATTTTTCTTTTAGTTATATTGTTTTTTAGCTCATTAATTTGATTTTGGAAACTTGTATGCATCTTGTTAATTAGTTCTCTCAAATCCTGCATCTCTTCTGGGGCTTTGGTACATTCCTTTTCTTGGGCCATGCCTTCCATTTTCTGAGTATGGTTCATAATGTTTTGCCAATGTCTAGGCATCTGATTAAGATGTAGTTTACTCAGATGCTCAATTTCTTTCTCATTTGTAGGGATTTAGTGGCAGGAGGCTGTGCATTACCACTGCTCTTTGATTTTTGGCTCGACCTGTATTGTTAGGATTGTCCCTGCTAGTTGCACAAAACTGGCTCTGGACCCAGCAATTCATTGCAGATCTGCTTCCCAGGTCCTTGGGAAGGGAAGCTATAAAGGCCAGAAAAAAAGCCTCTCTTACTTATTTTTAATTTTCTCACATACACTTCCTTGGTCTGTCAGCAGATGGTGCTCTTTGGCAGCTCTCAGTTCAGTGCCTGATCACAGTGTATTTGTTACAACAGAGACCTGATCAATGAGATAGCACTTCCTGCCTGGAGGCTAAGAGCCTTGTAATTCAAATTTTCTCAGAGACAGTTCTCTAGCACTCTCTGGCACCCCCTCCTTGTTCCCAGGTAGGAAGCAATTCCACTGCCTTCTGTGTCCTCAACAATCAGTCCGGGTTAATAGGGAAGGAGATTGGGAGGGTTGTATATCTTTTGCCTCTTGCCTGCTCCCAAGCAAACAATGGCATGGCCCCACCTGGCATTGAAGGGCTCCTGGGATGCGGCAGACCATATTTTTGAGTCAATAGCTGACTTAGGCTGTATCTCTCCCCCTCCCCTTTCCTGGGGAGATGCACCCACCACAATCAGTCCTGGCTAGAAAAGAAGGAGATTGAGATGGTTGGATTCCTTCAATCCTTTGCCAACTCCCAATACAAACCATGGACTGGTCCCACTTGGCCTGGAAGGGCTGATGGGACAGAGCAAACCAAATTTGTGAGTCAGCCTTAGGCTATGTCCCTTTCTCTCCCCCATTAACTGGGATGGTGGATTTCTGAAGCCCCCTTTGTATGTAGCCACAGGTCGAGAGGTCTGAGAATTCTAATGTGTCTTTAGTGTGGGAGAGGGAGACAGCAGCAACAGCTGCTGCTTTCAACTCACAATTCTGTTGCCAAGATTCCCCTCCTTAAATCCCTCTCTCCTCTGGGCAGTGTCCAGGATTTGCTAGGTGTCCTAAACCCTGGAAGATCTTTTCCCAGGCTGTTTCTGCCTGTACGCTAGCTATTTCTCTGGAGGAGAAGGGAGACCTGTGTCTTTCTAATCTACTATCTTCTCTGAAGTCCACCAAGAGCATCTTGCCACCGGTTTATATTTTTCCAAGATGTATCTAAGATTCACAGATTAATCATAATTGTTTGAAAGATTCATTCAACTGTTATTAATGATAATATTTTTATTAATAGATCTGTGATTACTTCATTTTTTTCTCCATTCTTCTTAGGAAATCTAAGAAAAGATGAGTATGCCTAAGATAAATTTCTCTTAGTCTACATATTCCCCTTTCATCAAGTTATCTATATATTACTTTACTTTTCTTCTGTATTGGTTACATTACAAATATCATCATTAATGAGGCCCAGCTTTTATGAGACCTGAAAGAGGAATGAGTTTTACCCAAGTGAAACAGGAGGAAATGAGTACATCGAGTTAGAATGCTTTCATAAGATAATTTGATATAAAAAGCACAATATATAAATAAGAGAGGGCTTGAGGGATTTATCTGGAGACTGTCTTGGGGGCATATGCCCCACCTCCCACACCTCCCACAACCTCTCACATAAACATTCTTCATTAGTGTGACACATTCATTGCAATTGATTAAAACATCCTGGGGCTTTGCCATTAAACATGGACCATAGTTCACATTGTAGACCACACTCTCTCCCACACATTTCTACATGTTGTATGATGATGCAAAATGGCTTATATCTATCATTGCAATGTCTCACAGAATAATTCCCAAGCCCCTGTATTACAACAGCTTTTCCCACTCCCTGCTCCCAGAGCCTGCAGTGGCCACTGGCTCCACATCAATTTTGTAATTTCTTCCATTGCTTAATCACAATATATATATTGCAGAATGCCAGTAAGTCCACTCTAGTCTGTAGCTCTTCCGCCAATTCTGAGGAGTCTGGGAAGTGATGTCCATTCCACCTCCAAGTGAGAGGGGACTTACATCCCTTGGGAAGATGGATGAGATTATCCTGCCTGCAGCTGCAGACTCTCTCAATTCCCTGGGACAGCCATTGTCCATCATCATCACCTCAACATTTCCCTGGGTGAGCCCGATGAGCTGTAGAATAGGAGTTGCTGCTCCACTGAGGTTCTGGGACCAGCTGGCACATGGACAGCCCAAAGACTCAAGTCTCTGTGTTCAAACCACACCACTAGGAATAGGTTTGAAAGAAGGTACAGATGAGCCATATGCAAGGAAGACATAGTGGAGTCCAACTCTGTCTCTCTGGTAACACAAACACCAAAGTAGGAACCATTGGCAAGGCACCAAACTCTGGAGCTATCTGCCCTGACATAGGACCTGGGTGTTTCCAGAGCGCTCAGGAGCCCCATTATTTGGGGTGATATCCACTTTGGAATTCTATGAGATGTTACTGATATGTGCAAAAGTGTTACTTCTGAGATGACCTCCTGACTCATTTTGAAGTCTCTTAGCCATATGAACTCATTTGTCTTTACCTTTTCCCCCTTTTATTCAAAGTCATTTTCCAGTTGCATTGTCAGTTGGCAGTTGGTAGCAATCCCTCAGTGCCAGGGAAATTCATCCCTGAGAGTCATGTCCCACACTGGGAGGAAGGTAATGTATTCATATGTTGAGTTTGACTTAGAGAGAGGCCACATATGAACAACAAGGAGGCTCTCAGGAGGCAACCATTAGGCACCCCATAAAAATAGGCTAAGTTTTCATTTCAAGAGCAAAGACTCATAGTGTTAGTCATCAATATCAAGGGCCCACCAGTGGATTATCCTCCTTCACCAGTCACTGCCCCTGCACTTGGGGGACTATTGTTGCTCCCTTAAAGAATGTGGCAGAGGTGTCCAGGATGGGAATTCAGTATTCTGTCATTTATTGAGTTATTCTCCACCCACTGTGACAATGCCCCATGAACACTTGAACATTTTTATATAACTTATATTTCTGCTCAGATGAACTTCCTCCCATGTATCCCTCATCCCTGACACCACACAACTCCCCTGCCCCAGTTGTAACCCTTCTGTGATCCAAAGCTTCTTCAAAGATGAAGCCATTACAATAGCTGAATACAATTAATAGGAAAATGAAATAATAATGAAAGGTTTAAATCTAAGAGATAAAATATATAAATTTAAAAAAAATAAAGTTAAAAGTTTGGGATATTAAAAAATATTTTTAAGAAATTTTCTGACCTTTTGCCTTTCATCACTGCAATATCTGGTGTCTAGTTTGCACCATGGCACCTTCCCCTTCTCATTGCTCAGTTTCTCACTATTTTTCATTTTATTTTCAAAGAAGTTTTAGGTCAAAACAAAGTCACACACATAATACAGGAGACTATCATATACCCAACATCCTCCGCCTTTACTCCCTCCCATATTACTACCTTTTTATATATGGATGGTAACATTGTTATAACTGATATACAAACAGTAAAACATAGCTACTAATCATTGTCAGTGGTTTACACTATGGTTTACATTTTAGACCATACCCTTTCATAAATCTTGATTATATTTACCATGCCCTGTGTCCATCACTTATGGTAATGAAGAAAATTTCTACTGAACACAAAATACCCCCTGTTTGATCTATTCTATTCCTCCCACTTTATCCCCACCGGGCCCATGATGATCCCCTGGCTTGACTCATTGGATGATAAAAATCATGGTTCCATGCAACATGATGTCTTGACACAATGGTTTGTCCTCCACTATTAGGAACCACCCTTAATCTTGAGAGAAACCCACATGTCTATTTCTGAATAAATTTGTCCTCCCAAAGATGGGAGTCCAACTCCTTCCTACTCATTGTGTGGGTTTCCACTCACTGATACAACCCATTATGACAGACTGAATGCTCACACACTCCCTAGAAGCCTGCTCTAGGTGTGCCCTGTCCCAAATTACCCCCAACCAACACCCTAAATCAGTGACCCTTTCTTGTCATTTTGCCATAAGAGCATTCCCACCTCTGTACTTTCAACCTCATACCCAAAAATCCCCAATGTTCACCTGGTCCCTCTCCCAACCCTCACCCCAGTAAATTGGATCTTCTGACGCACCTTTCCCAGTTTACACATCTGTTAACCCTGCACCACCCAACCCAGAAATATCACTACACTCCTGTCCTATCTCTTCAATACACAACTACAATCTATCATTCTCTTCTCTTTGTATTGATTGTAAACCTATCTTACAAACAATAGCTCTCTGAGATTGCTCAAGTTCCTGAATCCATATCAGTGAGGTAAAGTACTGTTCATCCTTTAATGCCTGGCTTGCTTCATTCAACATAAGGTCTTCAAGATTCATCCATGTTATCCCATGTATTAGCACTTTATTCCGTCTTGCACCTGAGTAATATTCTATTGTTTGTAGGTAACACATTTTGTTTATCCATTCCTCTGTTGATGGGTACCTGGGTTGATTTCAACTTTTGGCAATAGTGAACAATAGCGCTATGAACATTGGTGTGCATATATCGGTTTGTGTATTTGCTTTCAATTCTTCTAGGTATATACCCAGCAGTGGAATCACTGGGTCATATGGAAGTTCTATAGTTAGATTTTTGAGGAACCACCAAACTGTCCTCCATAATGGTAGGACCATTCTACAGTCACACCAGACAGGGATGAGGGTTTGTGTTTCTCCACATCCTCCCCAAAACTTATAGTCTGCTGTTTTTTTAATAGCTGACATTCTAATGGGTGTAACATGGTATCCCATTGTAGTTTTCATTTGCATTTCCCTAATAACTAGCGATGTCAATAATCTCTTTATGTGCTTTTTAGCCATTTGTATTTCTTCCTCAGAGAAGTGTTTTTTCAGTTCACTTGCCCATTTTTTAAATGGGTTGTTTGTCTTTTTATATTTGAGGTGTAAGGTTTCTTAACATATGCAGGATATTAGGCTCCTATCAGATATTGATTTGCCAAATATTTTCTCTGAATGTGTAGGCTGCCTTTTTACTTTCTTGATAATGCTTTTGAGGTGCAGAAGTTTTTCATTTTGAGAAAATATCATTTATCTATTTTTTCTTTTGCTGTTCATGCTTTGGGTGTGAAGTTAATGAAACCATTTCCTATTACAAGGTCCTGTAAATGCTTCCCTCTATTATCTTCCAAGGTCTTTATGGTCTTGGCTCTTATATTTAGATCTTTGATCCATCTTGAGTTGATTTTTGTATAAGGTATGAGAAGGTGTTCCTCTCTCATACTTTAGGATATGGATATACTGTTCTCCAAGCACAATTTGTTGAGTGGGCTTGGTCGCCTTGTCACATATCAGATGACTGTATGCATAAGAATCTATATTAAAACTCTCAATTCAGTTCCATTTGTCAATATGACAGTCATTATACCAACATCATGCAGTTTTGACCACTGTAGCTTTGTAGTATGTTTTAAAGTCAGGTAATATGATACCTCCAACATAAGTATTCTTTTTCAATAAGTCTTTCACAATTCAGGGCCTCTTACCCTTCCAAATACATTTTGTAGTTAGTTTTTCCAATTCCTTGAAAAATACAAGGTGATTTTTATTGGGATTGCATTAAATCTGTAGATTAGTTTGGGTAAGATAGACATTGTGATGATGTTTAGTCTTCCCATCCATGAACTGGGAATACTCTTCCATTTCTTTAAGTTTTCTTTGATTTACTTCAACAGTGTTGTGCAGTTTTCTGTATATAGCTCCTTTACTTCTTTAGTTCAATTTCTTCCCAGGTATTTGATACTTTTAGTTACTATTAGAAATGTTATTTTTTTCTTGATTTCCTTCTCAGATTGTTTGTTATTGGTGTACAGAAATGCTACTGATTTTTGAGTTTTGATCTTATACACTGCGACATTACTGAACTCCTTTATAAGTTCCAGAAGATTTTTTGTAGGTTTCTCATGGCTTTCTATGTAAAGGATCATGTCATTTGCACATAGTGAAATTTTTACTTCTGCCTTTCCAATTTGGATGCCTTTTATATCTTTTCCTTGCCTCAGTGCTTGAGAAAGTACTTCTAAGACAATGTTAAATAGGAGGGGTATTACTGGGCATTCTTTCCTTGCTCCCAATATTAGAAGAAAAGCTTTGAGGATTTCACCATTTAAGATAATGTTGGCTCTGGGTTTTTCATATATACCCTTTATTATGTTCAAGAAGTTTCTTTCTATTCCTATCTTTTGCATTGGTTTTATCAGGAAAGAGTGCTCTGGTTTGTCAAATGTTTTTTCTGCATCTATAGAGATGATCATGTGATTTTTTTTTTTCCAATCTGTTTATGCGGTGTATTAAATTGATTCTTTTTCTTGTGTTGAACCATCCTTGCATATCTGGGATGAAACCCACTTAGTCATGGTGTATGATTCATTTGATATATTGTTGAATGTGATTAGCAATTTTTTGTTGATGATTTTGGCATCTAAGTTCATTAGAGAGATTGGTCTGTAATTTTCCTTTCTTCTGGCATCTTTCTTTGGCTTTGGTATTAGGATAATATTGCCATAATAGAATGAGTTAAGCAATGTCCCTTCTACTTCTATTTTTTGGAAGAGCAGGATTGGTGTTAGCTTTTTGCAGAATGTTTGGTAGAATTCACATGTGAATCCATCTGGTCCTGTGCTCTTCTTAGTTGGGATGTTTTTGATGATGGATTCTAACTCTTTACTTGTAATTGCACTGATGAGTTCATCAATTACTTCTTTCATCAATGTAGGCTGCTTCTGAGTTTCTAGGAATTTGTCCATTTCCTCTAAATTATTCTTGTTGGCATATAATTTTATAAAATATCCTCTTATGATACTCTTTATTTCTGTTGGAACAGTGGTGATATCCCCTTCCTCATTTCTTATTTTGTTTATTTGCATCTGCTCTCTCTTTTTCTTAGTTAGCCTTGCTAAGTGTTTGCCAATTTTTTGATCTTGAAGAACCAGCTTTTGGTTTTGTTTATTTTTTCTAGTGTTCGAATATTTCCTATTTCATTTTGTTCTTCTCTAATCTTTCTTATTTCCTTCTTTCTAATTCCTTTGGGAAAAGTTAGTTGATGATTTTCCAATTCCTCCAGGTGTGCTGTTAAGTCTTCAATTTTAGCTCTTTCTTCTTTTTTGATATATGCATTTATGGCTATGAATTTCCCTCTCAGTACAGCTTTGGCTGCATCCCATAGGCTTTGATATGTTTTGTTGTCATTTTCATTCGTTTCAAGGTAGTTACTGATTTCTTTTGAGACTTCCTTCTTGACCCAGTGTTTGTCTAATTGTGTTTTGTTTAACATCCATGTCTTTGTTCCCAATCTGCTTCTCCGGCCCTTAGTCATTTCCAATATCATTCCATTGTTGTCAGAGAAATTACTTTCTGAATTCATTGACAGTTGTTCTGTAGCCTGGCATGTGGTCTATCTTGGAGTATGACACATGTGCACTCGAGAAGAATGTATAACCCACTCTGTTTGGCTGTAGTATTCTATATATATCTATTAGGTACAGATTCTCTAATGTATTATTCAGAGTCTTTGTTTCTTTATTCTCTGATGAGGTGTTCTGTCTAATAGTGATAATGGTTTATTAAAGTCCTCCACTATAATTGTAGAGGCATTTATGGCTCCACTTATTCTTTCCAGTGTTTGCCTCATGTATTTTGAGGCACCCTGATTAGGTGCATAAAAGTTTATGATTGTTCTTTCTTCTTGAAAGATTACCCCTCTTACTAAAATATAGTGTCCAAATTTGTCTCATAAAATGGCTTTGCCTTTAAGTCTATTTTATTTGATATTCTTATAGCTACTCCCACCATTTTTTTTTTGGTTGTTGTTTGTTTGTAAAATTGTTTTCCACCCATTCACTTTCAGCCTCCTTAAATCCCTGGGTCTAAGGTGGGTTTCTTGTAGACAACATATATATGAGTCATATTTCCTTATCCATTCTGCCAATCTGTGTCTCTTGACTGGTGAGTTTAATCCATTAACATTCATTGTTATTACTTTCAAGGAATTTCCTTTATCAGCAATATTTTCTTTGGGTTTAAGTGTGTCACATGTTGTTTTTATTTCTCTTTTTGTCTCTTTAGTTGTTCTTACACTCTCCTCCTGCTCTCTCTCTCTCTCTCCTGTTTTTCCTTTCAACCTGTAGAACTTCCTTTAGTATTTCTTGAAGGGCAGGTTTCTTATTGGCATACACTCTTAATTTCTCTTCATCTGTGAATATTTTGAGCTCTCCATCATTTTTAAATGCCAGCTTTTCTGGATAGAGAATTCATGGCTGGAATTTTTTTTTAGTACCTTGACTATATCATACCACTGCCTTCTTGCCTCCATGGTTTCAGATGAGAAATCAGCACTTCATCTTATTGAGCTTCCCTTGTATGTGATGGTTCTCTTTCTCTTGCTGCCTTGAGTATTTTTTCTTTGTCTTGAGCATTGACAATTTAGACAAGTATATGTCTTGGAGTAGGCCTCTTGGGATTTATACTGTTTAGGGTGTGCTGTGCTTTCTGAATATATATGTCCATTTCCCTAAATAGGGTTGGGAATTTTTCAGCCATTACTTACTTCAACACTCCTTCTGTTCCCTTTCCCTTCTCTTCTCCCTCTGGGATGCCTATAATGTATATATTTGTGAATTTTGAATCCCTAAATCCCTGCTGGAATTTTTCTATCTTTTTATCTATCTGTTCTACTATCTGTTTGATTTCAGACATACTGTCTTACACATCACAAATTCTTTCTTTTCCCTGTTCAAATCTACTGTTGTGTGATTCTATCTTTTTGATTTCTTGGATTGTGCCATTCATCACCATCATATCTGTTATCTTTTTATATATGTTTACAATTTCTTCAGTATGTTCTCCCAGTGTCCACTTAGTATCCTTAATCTCTTCCTTCATGTCATTAAGTTGGTCCATGATATTTTTTTAGACAGCTTTGATTAGTTCTTTGAGGTTCTGCATCTCTTCTTGGTTTTTAGTTTGTTCATTAAACTGGTCCATGTCTTCTTGTTTCTTAGTATGTTTTGCAATTTTTTGTTGTGCTCTGGTCATCATTTATCTTGATGGGTTTGTTCAGATGATTAGCTTCTCTCTCTGCTCTAGAGTTTTATTTCACTGCTGGTTTTCTGTGTGTGTTAACTTTTCTCTTTGACACTTTGCTCTTCTTGTTCTATTTCCTTGCTGTTTTCTCTGTTCCCTTGAAGGAAAAAGATTAGGTCCAGAGGAATCAAAAGAGGTAAGAAAAGAAAAAGGATAATAGAAAAAAAAGTTAGAAGAGGGTCTATATGAGACTTAGTAAAATGAATATTTTACTCATGTAAGCAGTGTAGAGTAATAGGAAAATAAAAGTGGAGTACCAACAACGATATGGGAAACTGAAGAGAGAAAACTATGTAGAATAATTTAAAAGGACAGTTTGATGAGGAGAGAGAAAAATAGAAAAGAAAGGACAGAAAGAATAAAAGTTAATAAAAAAGAAATCAGAAAAGAGAATATATAAATCAAATCCAGTATAGTTGAAGTCTAATAAAAAAGGTGGAATGTAAGACTCAAAACAGAAATCAGAAGATAGAAAGATCAAGGAAGGAAGAGAGATAGCATTGGTATACAAAAGCAGTAAACACAGTAAATGGGAAATCAAGGAAGGAGAGGTACAGCTAAGAAGAAACAAGCTAGCAACACCCAATTTTTTTAAAAAATAGGGGGAGGAAAGAAGAAAGAAAAACAAGAAACAAAACAAACAAAAACTTTACCCAAACAAACAAACAAGCAAGCAGTCAAACATAGCTAAGGAAGAGCTGTGTTCTTTCTTGGACCCTTGGGAAGCCTCTCAGGCTGCCTGTGTTCATCAATTACCCTGCAGGCTTCTCTCTGCAGGTTTTGAGGTGGGTTTTAGTGTGTTAACTAAGTTAAAAAAATTTTAAGTAATTTTTTCTTTTTTGGAAAAATAAGGGACCCAAAAGTAGTTAGTACAAAAATAATGTATATGTTTTCCCTATCTTAGGGTATCAGCTGGATGTTAGATATCCCTATGGATCACCATTCTTAGAGGAGTTGGGAATCAAACCAAGAACCTCATACATTCAAGGCAGAGATTCTTCCACTGAGCTACTCCTCCAACTGGGTCACCAGCTCTTCAGAAAGCTATTCAGTCACTTTCCTTTCAGCAGGTTTTTCTCTCCTAGCACAGCAGGATTCAGCAGGTTGTATGAGCTGATGCCCCTCCCTTTTCCTCCTCAGGTTTAGTTCCCTTTTGAAATTCAAATGGGACCCAGATGACTGAGTACTCTGCACTGAAGTGATTTTTCAAGCCTCCTCTAGACCATGTCCACCTCCCAGGGGACCCTAAATAGGCTCTTGAAAACTTATGAAGTGCTTCCTACTGCCTGACTCCCTTAAGGGAATTGAAATTCTCATAGTCCTCAGTGTGGAAATATTAAATTGGCTGACTCTGCCCACTCTCAGGCCAAGCCTCTGTATTCCAAGGCAGTTAGGTAAATCAGGTTTCCTCAGCAGATTCACCTCTCCCCTCAGCCTGGTGCCACTTTGAACCAGCTAGTGTGCTCCCCAAGCCCTAAGGGGTTCCAGGCAACCAAGCCCACAGAAAGGAAACCCCTCTCCACCCCTTGCCAGTTTCCTCCCATTCTCTAAGAATGCTCCTTCTTGCTGGGTGGCCAGCAGGAGTTGGGACTCACCCTAAATCTTTGTCCTGAGTGTGGTGCTTAGCCACCCATGATTTCCTGGGGGCTTAAAACTCACAGTTTTATCTTGAACAATCTATCTCCCTGCCCACCTCCCTCCAGATTGATGCCCAAAGGCTCCTGCTCTGTGGGCTCCCAGAACAGCTCACTTGGGCTGTATCTTGTCCCCAATCAGCCATCTTTTGTGAGATGGTAAGTGCCCACTTAAACTGATGCCATCTTGCCACCAACTCCAAGTCAAACTATTTGTAACAGAATTTTAATGTTTGTTTCTTGCTCAAGTTAACAGAAACATGCGAGAGACTTAAAGGAAAGCAATTTCACAATGTCATATATCATCTCAAAATAACTATAAAACAGTTGCTTATGGAATAGCAATGAAACAGTCTCTTTCAGTGTCTATTGTTATGAACTTTACAATTAGTTCCTACTTTCAAGGTTTCAGTGCATTTATTGTGGAGATATCAGACTGTGGTCTTCCAGGTGGAAAGTAGGAACCACCCTTAGTGTTGTTTCTGCACATGATAACGATTTGAATAATCTCTGCAAAATGTGGTTCATTGAACAGCAAAAGGTCCAATTCTACTAAATAGCAGCCATGATAGGATTCCCCAACTGGGAAGTGCACATCTTCTGTACCATGAGCATCATAGCAGAGTCTTTGGGTGAATGAGGGGAGAGGGGCACCCTGAAGAAATAGCTGTTTCATCAACTCCCAATAACATGCACTCTATTGCTCATTACAAAAAGTTCACGACACTAAAAAAAAATCATGCATTCAGAGAGAACACCCTGCATCTATGTGGTAAAGTATATTTTTCATTGACTATCTGCTAACAATGCTGTTATCTAAACTTATAACCTCACATTACAATGGGAATCAGGTTTTTTTTTACCCCTTGTATGCTTCAATACTTCCCACTGCATTTACATGCAGAAAAAATGTTTCAAATGAAAATGGAGAACCTCAAACCAACTCTGAAAACTTCCTCTATGACTTGGATGAAACATGGAGCTTTCTGAAGTGGAAAGCATTCAAGGATGTGAATGACACACACAAAAAAAACTGGCTCCAATACTGGTTCTAGTGTGCCCAGCAGAGAAAATTATGAGTCTCTTCTTTTCACTTCTCAGTGACTCTCCTCATTGCAGTACACACCACCTATTCACAAGTTTATGAGCAAATCAGTGTTACCCACAGCAAAGAGAAGAAATCACTCAGATTATAGTTTTTGTCATGTGGCCAATAATCTCTCTGTTATCTAGAATATTAACATAAATTATAGATTAAAATTTCAAATTTTCCTCCTAGTCAAAGACAAATTGCACAGCTGTAGTTTGTAGGGAAATTGAACACCAGAAAAATGTCCCCAACAGTCAAAGACATATTGTGAATTGTTGTAATGTGCTATTGGGCCTAGTCAGGTGACTGAATTTCTTCCTGGATCACCTAAAATTTTAATGCTTTGGAGATTACTAATGCAAACTCATAGGATCACCACCAGTTGATGTACTTTCAGCTTAAATGATGTAGATTTGTGTCTACCTGGAGACTTCCTGCTATGCCTGCACCAAAATGGACTTCTTCATGTCAGCTGGGTCTGATTCTGTGCTCCCTGTGATAAGACTGAGGATGAGATCTGAATCCTTGGCACAGAACCAAGTACTTATTTATCTGAAGAATCTCTTGATATAGAGTATTCCAGAGTTAACAAGTGGGGTCCAGGACAAAGCACAACACAGATCTAGGGACATTGCCCTCCAACAATATTCTGATTCTCAGTACTCCTTTCTGAGCACTGTGGTACCCAATCTTTTCATTGCCCTTTGGGCAAAAAAATCTTCTTCTATGACACTCATTTTCCTTCTATTTGTTGTAAATGCTTGTCATTATTGATTTTCATATAATGTAAATTCCATCAGGGGACGTTTTAGAATTGGTTAGGGATAATACAGTAAATGGAAGAGCAACACTTAGGATATCCATAGAAGACAAATTGGAAGTTATTTAGAATGATTTCATTGGTTCTTTATAATACAAACCAACTATTTTCTATGTTAATTAGAATAATGGCATAAACTAAGCTGTCAATACAAAATATGCAATCTGCATTTCAGCATATGAGGATTCTCTTTCATTACACTCTTTAGTTCCTCAGGGAACAGGAAGAGAATTGCCAATGATTAAGGAAAAAATTGGCAAAATTAGAAAATAAGGAGAAATTTTATATTTGGTGACAATTGGAAAGACTATTCATTTCATATATATTCTATTGGATAGAATATTTATTAATTTTATGAATCTTCATGTTTCCTAAAGGATGGGGTGAATATTGAGAGAAAATGTTGTTTATCATGATTTTCAGTGTTCTATAAAGTTGGATGGGTACCATGATATTTACATTCTTAGGATATTGTGCCATAAAATTCAATTTCCTTAAATGGGAAACAATCTTTAAATGTGTGTATTGACATTCAGCAAAGAAATGGATGTGTCAGCCCACCATCACAAGGAACTGAATTTTATTATTAACCAGAATCAACTTTAAAATATTGTAGTATACATAGTCTTGCATTTATAACCCAATTTCTTATTGTGGCTAAATAATTCATTTAAATATCCATTAAAGAAAGTTGTAGGAATAAATATCAGCCTGAAGGAAAAGTTATAATTTACATGTCTTTAAATGAATTTTCTTCTCACAAATTCTCATTTTATATCTCTAATCCAAATAAAATGTATCTCCCTAGAGAAATAGAATGAACCTGTTACAGTTCAGATTAAGTGGAAAGTAAAAGACAATGTGGAAAGACACACTCTGAGTGAGGCCTGCCACCCTTCCCTGTGACTCACAAATAATCTTGTGCTTAGGAGTAGGTATGTTAGTCTGATTCCTGCAATGAGATAATAAATATGGAATCAATTCTTTCTCAGGGTACCTGGAGATAAAGGACATTCCCTAGCAGATGGTGACTTGTTGGAGCATATCCTCATTTTTTGCCCAGAGTATTGTGTAAGCATTCACTGGAAATTGCTTGACCAAGTATGTGCATTATTTTATAGCAGCTGGATGAACCCTGTGGCTACATCTCTTCTTGATGGGGAGGGAACCAAATCCCTCACCTACATTACATGAGAGTGGTGTATATGGACAACTGCTATGCATCAGCTATGGAGTAGGGCCCACTGCTCATGGGGTATCAAACCCCACTAGTGAAACTGACCTTTCTTTGTCTCTTCTCTTTCTGAGTTATTATTCTTCCATCCAGTGCCTGTGAAAGACATGTGTTTCCTTGATGATCCCAACACCTGCATGAACCCTATATCTCCTCCATGTGGTGAGACTCCTTCCTTATAGGTAGTAATTGGTGTTTTGCCTCAAGAGTTTGTATGCTTACAGTACACTTCATGGCATGGAGGAAGTGTAAAGATTCATCAGTTCACTCATCCAGAGTGTGGTACTGGCTCCTTTGAGTGTAATTCATTGAGGTGTTGGCTGCATGAGTGCAAGTGAGATGGAAGTAATATCCATGTGAATACTGACATTATATGTGGTGGATGGTGGCAGAGAGGCAGGACATGGATCTTATGAAGAGTAGGGAAATTATACCCAGGCTGCTGGACACCTGCACAGTTCCTTGACACCTGCCGACCCACACAGTGTTTCAATGATTTCAACTTACTCACAAGGGGAGTTTGGGACCCTGTGTAGGAAGTTCCACTGAATGAAGTCTGTTTTCAGGTCCAAAGTTAGACTCACTCATCACAGAACCATCTCAGCATTTCTTACAATGAAACCATAAAATATTTTCCTGAAGGTTAAATGCATTAGTTAAAAGACAGATATGGGCAAAAGACAAAAGAGTTTAATTGTGGCTTGTTTAGTACATCTGTTCAGACTCAGATGTCTACTAAGGATGCTAACCACTCATGCCCTGCTACAATGTACTTTTTGCCTGCATGGGACAGGTCAACCAATAGGATAGGGATGGAGACAAACACATACCACCTTTAGTCTGTAAGGTCAGGAGCATGAGAGTGATATGCTTAACTGTGGGTAATGTCTCAAAAAGTAAATCCCCTGGAAGAATGTACATGAGATCATAACTGCCCTTCAAGTAAAGACACATGGCTACATCATCCCTTTCCTGGTTAGGATGTCGATGACACAGTCCTGCCTTGGGCAACATTGAAAGCATTAATGAAATGAAGTCCTGCCCAGGGTAAGACTCCTGAATCTTTCTATTATCCTCAGGGTCATTAGTGAGGTAAATGGTAGAAAATATCTACAATACCTTGTTTTGGGGTGGAATTAGCAGCACAGCGTCAGTCATTTTCATTGAGGTGGCCCAGAAGATAGAAGCCCAGAAATGGGAAGCTGTACCAGAAAGGCCATAAAAGGAACACAAAGAACTACCAAGGAGACAAAGGAGGAGAAAGGGCTGGCCCACCGACAGGAAAATATTATTTTGGTTAACAAAGCAGGGGATAGACAAATCAGAATTGGATTGGTTCCCTAGAGAAAAATTGCCACATTATTGGGCAGAAGGTGGTCCCTTTAAGTAAGAGATTAAGTCCCTGTTTCACTCCCTAATAGAACAGGAGGAAAAAGACTCACATACCTGGAAAGATTTACAACTTTCCAGATGTAGCCCAGGAAAGAGAAACACATGGGTTGCTAATTTCACTTCATATTACTTCTAAAAGAAGTAACCATTCAGTATAGCTAGGTTATTTCATAATTCTAAATTATTATACATAACTTCAATAGTGAGTCTTCTTCAAAATTCCTGACTCTGCTGAACTGTGTGTTAATGGGTCCATATAAAGTATTTCACTTCGCACTATGAATTTTCTGATGTAAAATCCAGCTGAAGATTTTCCTTATTTCACTTTAGAACTTTGTTTCCTCAACATAAGTATATTAATGCTAAGAAATAAGTGCTCACTAATACATGTCTTCTTTAATGAAACTGATAAGAATTAAATAGTGTGTGAGTTCTCACTTTCCCTACAAATGTTGCTGTATGAACAAATGACTTTGTGTGGTTTTTCATTAATAACATCTCCAGCCTGAATTACCTGGCACTCCCTCCAGGGGCTTCTTCCTCTAGTTAAGGCTTTTCTATCAGTTGGGAACAGTGGATGAAGACTTTCCCATTTTCATTGCATTTATATTATGAATTTTCCCTTGTTGTAAATCATCAGACCATCTACTAAAGGCTTTGATATATAGGTAGCATATTCTCTCCAATATGAATTGGCTTAAATTGAAGTAGTCAGGATGACAAAAATTTCTACCAGATTAATTACAATGTGTTTATTCAGTGTTTGACTTTTCTAGTATGTCAAATGTTAACACAAGGGCTGGATTCTCTTCCATATTCAAATCATTTATGTGTTCTCTCACCTCATCTAGGGTCAGAAGATTGACTGAAACCTTAACTATACAAAGCATTCATAGGGTTTCTCTCTAGTGTGTGCTCTTTTCTGTTTTCTCAGGACAGAACAATAAGTGAAGGCTTTCCCACAAAGATGACATTCATAGGCTTTCTCTCAAGTGTGATTTCTCTCATGCTGTCTCAGTACAGAATATTGAGTGAAGGCTTTTTCACATAGATGACATTTATAGGGTTTCTCTCCAGTGTGAGTCCTCTAATGTCTAAGTCTGCAATTATAGGTGAAAACTTTCCCACATGGTTGACATCTATAAGGTTTCTTTCTAGTGTGAGTTCTTTCATGTCTTCTCAAAACAGAAGACTGAGTGAAGGCTTTCCTAAATAGATGACATTCATAGTGTTTCTCTCCAGTGGGAGTCTTTCCCATAAAAATGACATATATAAGGCTTCTCTCCATTGTGAGATCTCTCATGTCTCAAGGCAGAATATTAAGTGAAGGTTTTCCCATATAGATGGCATACATATGGTTTCTTCCTGATGTGAGTTCCATTGCACTGTGTAGACCAGAACGTTGAATAAAAAACTTATCAATTAGATGACATTGATATGATTTACTTCTATTGGAAATATGCTTCTGTTGATTATAAGGTGACTGGCTACTGAGGGCTATTCCAAAAAGATTCCTGAAGTAGGGTTTCTTTCTCTTGTGAGTTAACTCATGTTATGTCACTCTGGATCTCTGAGGAAATCTTCTAGAAATTGACTACATGTAATACAATTCTTTTGAATATGAGTCTGCTTCTGAGAAGTAGAGGAGAAATCAAAAATTCTTTGCCATAAAAATCCATTCATATTCATATGAATTCTACACTAATAATTCAGTGGTAGTCTCCAATTAAAATCTTTCCCATGGCAGTCACATACCATGTTTTTCTCTTGTGTGCACAGAGATATTCTCTTTTGTTGTTTCACAACTGCAGAGCTCTCATTGGTTTTGAACACTTTATAATGTTTCAAAGATTATGTATATGAGCTATGTTTATGTAATTTTATTTTATAAAATCCCACATTACACTTTAGAGTTCAAGTTAATTTTTCCCTAAATTAATACTATCACAGACTTTTAATGGATTAGCACTTAAAACCAACTTACAGTTAAATGATTGAAGTGAATTTCTAATTTATTTCAGTCCCAGGCAACTATTTCAAAGACCAAGGTTCACCCCCACAGAACTTACCAATGACATGATGGTAGGTGTGTCTTTTCTGCAAATATGTTGCATGGATAGTATTTCTTGTTTTTTTTTAAGGTGAGTTTCCCTGCCTGAAACAACTGAAAAAAATTACTTGCTAGACTAAGCATTAGAGAAATGAATATATTGAAAGGTCACAGATGGCACTACAATTGTTTCAAATATGATACTTATCTTGGAAAGAACATGAAATTGAAGGATACTCTATGCAGTAGAAAACCTTGTAGAACAGTGAGAATTAGAATACAATTTCAAGGTTGAAATATAAGAAAAATTGTTTAAAAGATTTTATGTTGGGGAGGTATAGAGAGGGAAAACCATCTAAGAGGAACACCAGGAAAAGTGCCATTAAGTTGAAGTTTAAATTCAATAGTACATATATGTGAACAGAACAATGACCACACCTGGGGAAAATTTCACTAATATTGACACTCAGAGTTTAGAAAATTAACTCAAGGAAATCTCCAGTTGATATATTCAAGAACCTACTCAATTCCTGACAAAGCTCCTACTTTTCATGAAGCAAGGGTTCCTAGAGTTCACCTGAATTCAGGTTTTGGAAAAATCCAAGTCCTTCTTTCCAAAGTTCCTCTCCTTGCTACAACTTCAAATGCCATCTTATTTTCAGACTTGTCCTGGTTGTGAGGGAAATTTAATGAAATCTTGAGGTCTGAGCAGTTAACAGCATATTATCCCGTCCAGAGAAGGTGACTGATTCAGTTTCCTATTCTACTTAAGGAAATAACATGAAAATGGTTGGCATTAGCAATGAAAATTTATTTGTTTATGGTTTTGAGGAAAATGTCCAAATCAAGGCATCATCAAGGAAATGCTTCCTCTCAAAGACTGGCATTCTGGATTGGCTGCTGGTGATCCTTGGTCCATAGCTTGTCACATTGCCAAGCATGGCAATGTCTCATTTTCTCTTCTGGGTTTCACTGGACTCAGCTTCTTCCTTCTGATGACTCTCTATGTCTGAATTTTATTTTCTTATAAAATATTCCAGTATCAGATTTCAATCCTACATGAATGATGTGGGACACACCTTATCTAAAGTATCTATATCAAAAGATATTACTTACAATGTGTTTACACCCACAAGAATGCATTAGACTTAAGAACATGTTTTTCTGGGGTACATATAACTTCAAACCACCACATCATACCCTCTGGAAACAAAAAAAGATATGTTGTTTCTGTTTGCAAAATATATTCATTCCATCACAATATCCCCAAAAGCCTTAAATTATTTAAGAAACATGCTTAGTACAAAGTCAAATCAAAATAAATTATGGGTATGGTCATTCCTGGGGCTCAATTCCTCTCTGTGGACCTGTGAAACCTAGAGAACAAGCTTTCTGCTTCCAATATAAAATTGAGAGAGAGGAATAGGATAAAAATTTAATTTCTAAAGGGTGAAATTATAGGGGAAAAAAAGGGTCATGGAGCCCAAACAATTCCAAAACCTTGCAAGGCATACTTGACTAAATTTCAATGCTTAAGAGAAATCAATGGAATGATGCTCTTTCCTCTGGAACTGAAGAAGTGGCAACCCTACCCCTTCTAAAACCTTGTGCAGCACCTATGCTATCTACAAACACCAGGGTGAATGATTCATCCTCTGAGAACCCTGGGGTGGTGGCCAGGCCCTCCACAATACCCAGGAAATAAATGCAACTCCTTCAGAACAGTGGGGTGGTAGCCAGAGTGCCTGAAATCCTGAGGAAACAGGTTCCAGTCTCTCAGAATAGTAAAGGCAACACTATTCTTGAATAATGGGGCAGCAATCCAAGTGCTGGGGCAGACTCACATTTTATATACACAAGGGTGGGCCTGCTATCTTAGCCTGAGAAGATGATTTTGGTCCATACCTCAGCATCCATTGCTGTGTTCTTTAAGTGATTTTTTTCTTCAATCTGTCCCTTTTAATCCAGGATGGCTGTAGTTCCATTCATATAGATATCACAAATAAACTATCCAGTTTTGCCTGTAGCACACAGAGGTCCAAACTATCACAACTTTCTGCATATATCAGCACCTCAATTCCTGACCTTATGAAACAGTGATGATTATAATTCTCTAGGGACTTGCTTTACAGAAGTTCACAATTTTCCAAACCATCAATTTCTGATTTCTGTACCCCCAGGATTTCAGATTTCAGCTTATCCCATTCCTCTCAAATATTACTAGGAGCTTACAGGGAAGCCAGGCTTCACTTTCCAAACTAAACTTGGAAATCACCTTAGGAAAATACACAAGTTCATCACTCTCAAGGTCCACTTTCTATCCAACATCTTTGGAATTCAATTACATCAAGTCTTTGCCAATTTTAAACAAGAATCATGTTTCCTCCAGTTTCTGATAATATGGTCATCATTTCCTTCAAAGGCCTGTTCAGATGTATCTTTAAAATCCCTATTCAACCAAAGGTCTCTTCAATGCAATCTATGGCTTTTCTATCAAGCAACCCACAATTCTTCCACCCTCTACTTATTATTCAATTCCAAAGCTTTTTCCACATTTTTGGTATTTGCAATAGCAACACCCCAGTCTCCTGGTCCCATGAACAGGGTTGACTGAAACAATGGAAATTTAATAGCTTAAGGTTTTGAGGCTATGAAAATCTTTAAATCCAGGCATCATCAAGGCAACACTTTCTCCCCAAAACTGTGGCATTTTGAGGCTGGTTGCTGGAGACCCTTGGTTCTTGACTTGTCACATGACAAGGCACATGGTGGTAACTCCTGGTCTCTTTCTGCTCTTTAAGATTTCATTGATTTCCATTTCTTACTTCATATGACTTCCCCTCTCTCTGAATTTTATTCTCTTATAAAGGACTCCAGCAATTGCATTAAAACCCATCCTGACTGAGGTGGAACACACCTTAATCAAAATAACCTGGTCAAGTGATCCTACATACAATGGCTTCACATGCATACGAATGGATTAGATTTAAGAACATGTTTTTCTGAGGTACATACAGCTTTAAACCACTGCAATAACTAAAGAAGTATAAGGTAAACATTGAAGGTCAGCCAAGGAAAAAATACCTGGAAGACAGAATATTGAAAATTCTTCATCAGCAAAGGATTAACTTGACCTTTTGCCCAAATACAGTGAGGATGCCCTAGTTCAAAGAGATACTGCTGAGCCCTCCATATTTTCAAACAAGGAGAAATTCTGTTTCCACAAATGTTCATTTTTTTCAAAAAGTATCCAACAATATAAGCTCCTCTAAAACATATTTTTTTGGAAAAGGATATGCCTGCTGTTTTATTGCTATAGTCTGAATTCACATGAATTCCTTAGAGCATAATAGTTATTAAGGACATATACAATTGACTTATTTATTATTTCAGAAAATATTCACTGAATTCCGAACACTGCTATGAGTGGTGCACATTGAGTAGAAGGGGAAAGGATAAATTTTGTGTTCAAATAGATTACATTCTAGTGGGGTGGAAACTAGGTATAAATAGCAAGTAAAGAAAAAGATTTCTTATAGGTACTTGTACATGTTATAATATATTATTAAATGTATTATACATAGAAAGTGTGAAAAATACAATTAAGAAAAATATAAAACAATATTGACAAGCAATTCTTTTTGGATCTTAAGAAAATAGAGGAATTCATAGATAGATAGGTAAATTTTAGAGACTAACTCACTGAGACAAAATGATAGGTATTCTCTGGCATCCCATCTCTGAATAGTTTTCTCTGGGATATGCCCAGCAGGGCCCACTCTTCCTGGGTGAAGCCTATAGTTAGATCTTTCAAGTTTACTAACTCCTAAAAACATCATGAACATTCACGTTCAGGGATGGCCATATCTACAAATGTCCAGAGTAGAATGTTTGATAAGAGTACTGAGAAATTGGTGACTGTTTACAGAAAGCTCAAACTGAGTTTGAGTTTCAAGTCAGATCATTCTCAGTTCTGAATGGTCATCTGCATTTCACACACAGAAACACAGACACATACTGAATATTTAACATTCTATTATAAGGAGAATTGTGAAAAGATGGCAAAGGCCTAACACACAGAGCTGAATGCTCTCACAAAAACAATGGAGAAAGAGCCAAAATCTGAGGGACCTGCTTTGGTGGTCAGCAGACTAGAACAGTGCTACACAACTCCCAGGAGGGTGGGGGACAGAAAGGCAAAGAAGCCAAAATGACAAATGTGTGTTACCAAGACCCTGTGGGGGCTGGGAAGGGCTCCCCCCACCACCTCAAGATATTAAGTTAGGGTAAACACTTGGATCACTACAGCACACTGAGAGGGGAACAGACATCTTCTTCCCTGTCAGCTGTTTCAAGGAAAATGGGAGGGAATGTCAAGGTATTTTCTTCAGTGGATTTGGCCAGCAGAACCACTTTGAATTTCCAAACTGAAGCCTCAACACAGGAAAACAGGAAAGCTGAGACTGAAACATCTCTGTGGAAAGATATGCTGACTTGCACCATCTGCTGGTGGTTCTGGAAATTACATGAACAAAATCTATTCAAGCTCTCTTTATCCAGGCCCTGGGAGAAAATCTGTGCCCCATTAGTGAGTCACTGGCCTGATTCTGAAAACTAAAGCTGGGCAATTTTAAAGACTGAGAATACGTTGAATCAAATATTAAAGAAGAGCTGTGAAAAAAATGGGCAAGAGAGAGAAATTGACCATCAGAGTAAATTCACTATTATATTCATTCAGATGCCTAGACATCATCAAAAAATTACAAGCCATTCTAGGAAACATGAAGAGATGGCCCAGCCAAAATAACAAACCTAATATCCTAAAGAGATACAAGATTTGATCATTAATCAGTGATAACCACACAACTTTCCTAAATCACTTCAAAGAATTTAAAGAAAATATGACTAAAGAAATAATGGATATTAAGAGAAAAACATAAAGAACAATTTGAAAGCCTGCAAAGAAAAACAACAGATGTTATGGGAATGAAAGACATTATGGATGAGATTAAAAATACATCATAGGCACATAAGAGCACAGTTGAATTGCTTGAAGACAGAATTAGTGTCTTCTAAGACAGAACATCTGAACTGGAAAATACAGAAGAGAAAGAGAAGAGAATGGGAAAAACAGAACAGAGTCTCAGGGAATTGAATGATAAAGTGAAACACACAAGCATTCACATTATTGTTGTCCCAGAAGGAGAAGAGAATTGAAAATGGGCAGAAAGAATGCTTGTTTGTCTGTATCTTGTTTACTATTATTATTGAAATAATTAAAATGATTTAATAATGATTGAAGTGATGAATGCTCAACTATGTGATAATACCAAATACCATTGACTGTACACTTTGGATAAATTGTATGCTTTATTAACATGTAGCAATAAAAATGATTTGTTTAAAAAAATACTACAAGAAAAATCACTGACCAATCACTCTAATGAATATAGATGCAAACATTCTCAACAAAATTCTTGCAAATCAAATTCAAGAGAATATTAAAAGAATTATATATCATCATCAATAGGTATTATTTGTGGTATGCAAGGTAGTTCAACAAAAGAAAATCAGTTAACATTATATACCAAATTGAAAAGAAAGAAGGCAAAAACTACAAGATCATCTCAATTGATGTAGAAAAGGTTTTAGAAAATTCCAGAAGGTTTCTTAATAAAAATACTTTGAAAGATAGGTATAGAAGGAAAGTTTTTCAACATAATAAAGGACATATATAAAAATCCCACCACCAATGTGTGACTCAATAGGGAGAGGTTGAAAGCTTTTCTTCTAAAATCAGAAACAAGAAAAGTGGACCCACTGTCACAACACTGTTATTCAAAATAGTGCCAGAAGTTCTAGCTAGAGTAATTAAGTAGAAGAAGAAATGAAAGCCTTCCAAACATTCACATGTCATATTCACAGATGACATGATCCTATATTCAAAAAGTTCTGAAATAGTCATAAAAAAGGTATTAGAACTAATAAATGAGTTCTTCAATGTGGTAAGACACAAGATGAACATGCAAAAATTGGGACCATTTCTATACACTAGTAATGAACAATTAGAGGAGAAAATAAACAAAATAATCCATTTACAATAGCAACAAAATGACTCGAATATCTAGGAATTAGTTTAACCAGGTATGTAAAGAATCTGTATTCAGAAAACTACAAAACACTGATAAAAGAAATCAAAGAAAACCTAAATTAATGGAAGAATATCCTGTGTTCATGTATTGGAAAACTAAACATCATGAAGATGTCAATTCTACCCAAACTAATTTATAGATTCAATGCAATACCAATTGAAATTCCAACAGCAAATATTATAGAAATAGAAAAGTCAATTACCAAATTTAACTGGAAAGGAAGGGGATCCTGAAGAGCCAAAAACATACTAAGAAAGAAGAATGAAGTTGGAAGGCTCATACTTCCTGAACTTGAAGTATTTTAAGTGATCAAAATAACATGGTATTGACATAAAGGTAGACACATTGATCCATGGAATCAAATTGAGAGTTCAGGCAAGGACCCTCATGTCTATGGTCAACTGATTTTTGATAAGCTTACCAGATCCACTATTCTGGGGAAAAAAAGTTTCTTCAATAAATGTTGCTGGAAGAACTGGGTATCCATAACCAAAATAATGTAACAGAACCCCTATATTATTCTCTATACAAAATTCAACTCAAAATAGATCAAAGACCTAAACAGAAACTTCAGCACAATAAAACTCTTAGAAGATAATATAGGGTAACATTTATAAGACAGTGTAGCAGTTGTAGTAAGGTGTTGCCTTACACCCAAAGCATGAGCAACAAAAGAAAAAAATTGATAAATTGTACTTCCTCAAAATTAAACATTTATGAACTTGAAAAGACTTTGTGAAGAGTGTAAAAAGGCAGCCTACGTGGGGGTGGATGTGGCTCAAATGGTTATGCTTCCATCTCCTATATGGAGGGATGTGTGTTTGATCCCCAGGACTTCCTGGTAAAAAGAAAAAAAGAAAAATAGAGAAGGCATGTGGACCACTAGTTCCTGTGAGGGGGTGCACCATCAGGCCTCATGCATGGGTGTGCCATGAGGCCCTGCAATCAGGTGAGCCTCCCAAGCCCCATCCATGGGTTCACCATCAGGCCCTGTGAGAAGGTGTGCCACCAGGTCACGTGTGTGGGTACACCTCCAGGCCTTGTGAGTGGGTGTGCTGTCAGGCCCCATGTGCAGGTGCACCATCAGGCCCCACAAGTGGGTGTGCCACCAGGCTCCACTAGTGGGTGAGATCCCTAGTCTCCATGTATGGGTGTGCCATCAGGGACCATAAGCAATTGCACTGCTAAGCCCGATGTGCAGGTGTGCCACCAGTCCCCACAAGCAGGTGAACCATCAGGCCCCACTGAGCCACAAAGCAAGATGATGACATAACAGAAGAGTGACACAAGGGATAGGCAAGACAAGATGCACTGAAAAATCAGGAACAAATG
>JAQZBX010023056.1:0-31116 GCA_029593785.1 Cabassous unicinctus | reverse complement strand
CTGTGTTTACTTTTTAGTTTTTAATTGTTTATATTTTCGATTATTAAATGTACAAATAAAGTTAAGAGGAAAAAAAAAAAAATCTCTAGAAAGGGTAATGACATGGGTAAATATAAACTCCAGTACTACTGAATTTTTGGTTATCAGGAAAGGGTTGCTGATATAAAGTACCACTTTTTACTTCCTACGGAATCTAAAGGGCAGATGTATAAAATGTAATGATAAATCAGTGCATTTGGTCTCATACTGCATAAACACGTAATTTGTGACTACATAAAGGTGGGGTGACAGAAAGATATAGGAACATAGTTTGCGTATACTATACTACTGAAGTTAAGATGGTATCAAAGCAAATTAGATTTTTATGATTTGGGATTTTAAACTTAAGCCCCAGTGTAGCTACAAAGAAAATATCAGAGAGTATGCAGACTTATTGAGACAGAAAGTAGATTACAGGTTATCAGGGGCAGGGGAATAGGGAGTTAATGCAAAATGGGTACAGGATTTCTGTTGGGGAGATGGGAAAGTTTTAGTAATAGAAGGTATTGAGGGTACTGCAATATTGTGAATGTGATTAATCCCAATGAGTGGTATGCTTGGAAGTGGTTGAGATGGGAAAGTTTATTTATGTTGTATATATGTTCCTACAATTAAAAAGAGAAAGAAGGAAAGAAAGAAAAAAAGAAAGAAGGAAGGAAGGAAAGAAGGGATGGAGGGGAGGGAGGGTGGGAGGGAAAAAGAAAACAACTAAAGAGACAAGGACAATTAAATACAATATATATGGGAAGCGGGTGTGGCTCAATGGATAGAGGTCCCATTTACCATATGGGAGGCCCCGGGTTCGCTTCCCGGGGCCTCCTTGTGAGGGCAGGCTGGCCAGCCCGCGCAGCGCGGTAGACTGATGCAGCAAGACCTCACAGCAGGAAGTGGGTGTGGCTCAATCGATAGACCCCCATTTACCATGCGGGAGGCCCCGGGTTCGCTTCCCGGGGCCTCCTTGTGAGAGCAGGCCGGCCGGCGCGGCGCAGTGGGCTGATGCAGCGGGACCTCACAGCAAGGGGGAGATAAGCAGACACAGAAGAAACACACAGCAAATGGACACAGCAAACACAAGCAGCAAGGGGGGATAAATAAATAAATAAAAATAAATAAACAAATAAACACAATATATGATCCTGGACAAGCTCTAATAAGAGAGGAGAAAAGGCTCAAAATGGAAATTATTGGGACATATGTAAAAATTGGAATATAGACTGTAAGCTTTATATCAATGTTAAATTTCTTGAACTTGATAACTGCACTCAAGGCATTTACATAAGTGAATATCCTTGTTCTCATGAAACGCACATGGCAGTTTTAAGTCTTCAAAGAGCATGATGTATACAACCTATATTCCACTATGCAGAGAATGGATTGATAGACAAACAAATAGATAGATAAATGGATGGATAGCTAGCATGATACAGCCAAGGTAGCAAAATGTTAAAATTGGTGGCCCTAGGTTTCTGGGGGGAAAGGGTTATGTTGGGTGTTCTCCATTTGGTGTTTGCACTATTTTTGTAACTGTCCTGTAAATTTGAATGTATTCCAAACTAAAAAGTTAAAAAAATATTTTAATGTGTAGAAATCGAAGAAGAAGTCTAAAGAGATCACATTTTAACATTTTCATATTCATTTTTCTTTTTTTCAAGTTTATAGTATGCAAATGGTAAAGAAAGTGGATACTGACATGTGTAACATGCTCTTTGGTCTAGCAATAAAACTCTGAAAAAGAGACATTTTTATCTGGATAGCAAGGCCATCTATGGAAAATTATCTCCTATGACTATCACAATGAGTAAATGGGAAAAAGAGCTATTAACTCTCATCACTCCTTACACTTTGTATTAGTCGGCCAAAGGGGTGCTGATATAAAGTACCAGAAATCTGTTGGTTTTTATAAAGGCTATTTAGCTGGGGTAAAAAAGGCCCTAAAGAGTCCAACTCAAGGTACCATAAAATGTACTTTCTCACCAAAGTCAAGTACCATGTGTTGAAGCAAGATGGCGGCAATCTCTCCTGGTCTTGCTTTCCTTCTTCCTCTTAAGGCTCCATGGGCCCAGATTCTTCTGATCTCAGCTGTAGGATGGCACTGGGCTCGTCTCTCAGGGTTTTCTATATCAGTCTGGCATAGGGCTCGTTTCTTTCCAGGCTTTCTCAGCTGCTTATTTGCAAACTGTCAGGCGAATGGCTCATCTCTCCCTGGGTTTCCAGGATCAAAACTGACAAAGTTCTCTCTCTCTTCTTGTGTCTTCTTGAAAGAGTGCCCATTTATATCAGCCCATCAAGGGGGCGGGGTCTTAGCCTGAGTCATACCTTACTGACCTGTTTGAATCAAAGGCCCTAAATTGATTTAATCAAGTAAACTTAAAACCTTTGAATTTAATACAATCAAAGGGTATCATACCTGGAGGAAATGACCAGTTTACAAACATAATCTTTCCCTTTTTGGGGGTTCATAAATAATCTCAAACTGCCACACCAGTAACAATAATAATTTATCAGTATTGGGATTTACGCTTTTGGAGTCAGTACCTTCTTCTAGCCCCAACCTAATACAGAATGATTGATTCATAGTACAATGACTTTACCTGATTCTAATTAAATCCAGTGATCACTTTTCTGCCTCATTTTATTTGCCCTCAGCAGCATTTTGCACAGTTCACCAAACTTTCTTCTTTCAAACTTTGTGACTCAACCCTCTCCCAGTTTTCTTTTTCCCTCTCTGGCCACTGCTTTTTAGTCTGCTTTGTTGTCTCTTCCTACTCCTCAGGTCAACCTCTAAATATTTTAATTCCACAGGGCACAGGCCTGGACTCTCTTCTAGTCTATAGCCCTACTTTTTCCTTATGTTTTATCATGGAAATAAATAATGGACATTGAGATTGAATTCCCCAATTTATTCTACTCCAGGTGCTTTGTCTAAGCCAATAGTAGAAATCCCATGATCCTTGACAGTAACCAGCTCAGGGATGGGCAGGCCAGGGTTAATGTGGTCCAATAAGATGTTGTATTAGTCAGGGTTCTCGGGAAACAGAATCAACAGGAGATATCTGTCAATAATATGACATTTTAAAAGAGTCTCTCACGCGACCGTGGGGATGCACAAGTCCAGGTTCCACAGGCAGGCTGCAAACCAGTGGCTCCGATGAAAGTCCAATGAAAGGTCCTTGATGAGTTTCTGGGAGAAGTTGCCTGTCCAACAACGAGCTGGGAAATTCTCTCTGAATGTTGAAATTACTTCCCCTTTTAAGTCATTCAACTGATTGGATAAAAGCGCCACCCATTGATGATGCAATCTCCCTGATTGATGCAGATGTAATCAGCCATCCAAGCAGTAAACTCACTGGTGATTGAAGTCCATAAATGCTCTTGTATTACAATTAGCCCAGTGCTTGCTGGAACAAACACCTGGACACAATTACCTGGCCGAGTTGACACATTAACCTAACCATCACAGATGTGAACAAAAGCTTGCTGGGACTTCTGGGAAAAAGCTTCTTTATTCTTAAGAGAGAGCCATAGGCAGCCAGTCAGCCTGCCTCTCTCTCTCTCTCTCCCCTCAGATATGAATGAAGAAACCCATAGTCCTGATTTCCACTGCCAGCTTTCCTACAACCATGCAAAACCCAACTTTGGGATACAAAAGATACCAGCACAGCATAATGAAGAGAAGGAAATAGTTGGGTCTTTGAAGACATTATTGAAATGTTGGATAAACCAACTCAGGAGTCTGCCCTACTTTTACTCTTCCTCTTTTGTGTATCAATAAATGTCATTATCATTTAACCTAGTCTGATTTAGGTTTCCTGTTACATGTAGCAGGAAATATTCTGGGTGATACAATCATTTACATGCAGATGACTCTGAAATTTTTTTCTCAGCCATGACATCCACTCTGTAATCCAGATTCATATTTCTAACTGCCTACTTGAAATCCTAATCTAGATATCTACGTGTCATACAAAACTAACATGCCCAAACCGGAATTCTGGATTGTCCATCTCCCTTCTACAGCTGCTCTTCTCCTGGGCTTTTTCACATCTGTTCCTGTTACCATCTGTTAAAGCCAAAACCACAGAAGTTATATTTGATACCCTTCTCCCCTCACCCCAATCCAATCTATCTACAAATTCTGTAGATCTCTACCTACAAAAATAATTCTAAAACTTTCCACTTTTCTCCTCTCTACTTCTAACCCTTAGGCCAAACTACCACCCTCGCTCACATGGACAACTGTCAACAGCCTCCTAAAGGGCCTCCTGTAGAACTTCTACAATCTCCTCAAAGCAGCCAGAGTAAAAATGTAAAATTGCAAAACAGATCATTCACTTTCCTGCTTAAATCCCCCAATGATCTCTCATAAAACCTAGAATAAGACTTAAAATTTTCATCCTTACCTAAAACGCTTTATATGTTCTGCTCCTTGACAAACTCTCCGACAATACCTCACACACCACTTGTTTGTAAAGCCCTTTTTGCACTCTTCTGCATTTACATCCAGTCAAGCTCATCCTCACCTCAGGGTATTGCACTTGTTTTCTCTATGCAGGAACTCCCTTTCCCCCAAATCTTATTGTGTCTGGTTTCTCCTCAGTCTTTATGTCTTAGATCAAATAACATCTCCTCAGATACGCCTTCACCGACCATTCCAGTCATAATCATCTCATGTGGGTTTACAGTTTTCACTTTATGACATGATCTTTATTTACTATCTTTCTTCTTTATCTGCCTGGCTCTGCTTCCTAGACTACAACTTCCATGTGTTCAGGGGTCTTGTCAATTTTGTTCACTGTTCTGTCACTTTTTCCTAGAATACTGCCTTCCCCAGGGCAGGCATCAAATAAATATTTGGTAGCTTGGTTGAATGAATGGGTGGACAGATTGATTATGGAGAAGCATGCTTTTGCTTTTATAACTGTTTAATTTTCCTAAAAAGACATCTACAAAAACCATCTTAGGAGAGTACACACACTGAAGTCAGACCATCTGGGTTGAATGCCTGCTATGATTATACTAGCGAAGGATTTTGGGCAAGACAAACACCCCCAAAGGTCCATTTTCTTATATGTAAAATGAGTTAATAGTATCTACCTCATTTGATTATTATGAGAATTAAATGGAATGTTATTTGAAAAGGGCTTAGGATAAGATCTGGCACATAATAAATACTTTATAAATTTGATTATTAACAGCATTATTATAATTATTGCAGAGCTCCTCTCCAGAGCAGGAGTGGGCAAATTACAGCCTGGGGGTCAAATCCAGCCCTCTACCTTCTTTTTTAAATAAAGCTTTATTTGTAACATAGCCACACTCATTCATTTACATGTTATCTGATGCAATTTCTACTCTACATTAGTAGAATTGATTAGTTGTGACAGAAAGACAAGATGGTCCACAAAGCCCAAAATCTGTGCTATCTGGCCCTTTACAGAAAAAGTGTGCTGACCTATTATACAGCATATCCCAAAGGTTTAGATTAGAGTGTATAAAGAGAGCAATAATGGCTCCTTAGAGGTACGTTTTGCTGAATTAAAAACACCAAATACAGCCCTTAGCACCTGGACCCCAGTTTAATCTCTTTGCCTTTAAGTTTTCTGATGCTATGCAAAAGCAAAGGCAAAGCTGTAAGTGCTCAAGCACAAGACCAGCTACAACCCCTCTGAGAGATTGATCAGAAAGTCACATGACAATGATACCATAGTGGGATAGTGCTAATGGTTGTGCTAACTCGCCCAGTTATCTCCTTTTTAATCGATAGAATCTCAGTAACTTGTGATTCACTGGTGGAACAACCCATAGTAGAAGAGTTTAGAAAGAAGTTTTTAAGCTTAGAAACTAAATGGCTGTGCTCTGGTTAATCAAAGCTCTCAACGTCAGCTTTAAGCAATGCCTCCAATTACCTGTGGCAAACACTGTAGGCTTGTTCATGCAAACCCAGATTCATTCTCAACCTTTTGCTACCTTGCCTATCTCTCCTTTAAAGATTAGAAAATGAATGAACCAAAACAAAATAATTTCCCAGAATCTGGACAAAAAGATGGAAATGGACATCTGTTGGCAACACCTTTCCAATATTTGATTTCTTTCTGCCTTCAAGACAGGCATGATATCTGAAGCTGCCACAACCATCCTGTGATCCTGAGGGAACAGAGAAATCAGTTGGAATAGTTTTGAGCCATTAATATAAAGCAACATCAGCAGTGCCAACCTCTGCTCTGGACTTCATGTGAGAATAAACCACTCTTTATGGAAGCCACTCTGACTGGGTTTTCTGTTACTTCTACCAAAAATTTCTTCCTAATTGATATATTTCCCAAACTCAAAACTGGGATACTAATGAAAAGAAATATGTTGTAAGAGAAAGGATGCAGGGCTAGAAGTCAAAATATTCAAATTCCGGCCCTTCCATTTATTAAGGAGAAGGCTTTAAGGGCATTAAGATCTTTTGTCTCCCCAGTAATTCCATTTTACCTACCACTTAGGGCTGTGTAAGGTGCAAGTCAGAAAACATATGTAAACATGCTTACAGGTGAACTTAAAACTTATGTGACAATTTGATTACAGACATACCATCAAAGAAAATGATTTAGAATTTTAGTTCCACATATTGCAGTGTAGGGAACTACACTGAAGAAGTGTTCAATTTTTCATATTTTCTCCCTTGATAGTTTATTTGAGTTACCAACAGGAGTAACTGGTCAAAGAAGCTAACTGCCCCTGTTAGCTGAAAGAAAAGAAAGGACTGTTTCAGTAAGGGTTAATCAAGCTTGTACTTTAAGTAAATCTTATGTTTAAAAAAAAAAAAAAGCACACTAATAGCTGCAGCATTAATGCCGTAGAATTCTCCCAACTCTCACAGAAAATATTTACTTAAATGAAAAAAACACCAGGCAAGACTTCAGACTGTATTTAAAGAAAACACTAATTTCTGTTAGAAAACACTAATTTACAATAAGTCAAAATATGTATGTTCACAATTACCATGAGACAATGTAGAAAAAAATCTATTTTAACTCATTTTCTATGTATTAATATCCTGACATATACTTTATATATACTAACTTTAACATGCCAAGATTTTAAAAAATATTTGAATATCTAAAGGCCATGTAATAACAAACCCGCGTAAGAAATAGAACAATAAAAACACCTATAAGTAAATTTTACTTGGAACTTCATCTCTGGGAGTTTTTGAGGCCCTCTTTAAAATGTATACCTTCAGGAGAGTTTGTTTTGCTTCTTCTTGGCACCTGGAGACCAGACCAATGAGGGCCATTTCACATTAAATATACAGCTTGCAGGGATCGGGCACCTGCAAAAGAGTGTAAATTCAAGTCCTAGTCCTGCATGAGTATGAGCTTGTGCTCAGGAATTCTCAGAGAAAGCAATTTTATTTCTTTGTTCCACCAGAGCCAAAGCTAAAACATCTCCACACCATCTCTGGGACAGAAAATTTTCTGGCACACCCAATTAGCAAATTACAATTTGGGGTCCTGGGTTTATGTGCAAACTCCCACCTGTCCCCTTAACCTGCTGTGACCCGGAGCTGTCCTCCCTCAGTGGACACGTAGTTTATTAAAATCCAGGATTCAGACCCCCTGGGATCAGCACACTTTGGTACTTGGCTTTGGAGTCAAGCTTTCTTATCACACAAGAGCCCAAAGAAGTCCATTACTTTAATTCCAACTCACTATGCATAAAATAAATATATTTTTAAAATATCTTATCCAGTATTTTTAGATGTGTTGCACCAGGAAAGGTTTCCCCAGTCATCTAATCCACCTATCACCAGGAAAAACAAGAAAAACACCTTTAATGTACACACATCGTTGAGCCTCACAAGATCTGGGGAGTCATAATATCTGAGAGCATGGCCCTCAAATCTATTATTTGGCAAACTCCCTACCTGATTCTAAGGCAACCAGTCCATCACCTTGTAGTTTGGAATCCTTGCCTGACTTGAGTGTCTTTTATTCATAGAGAAGCTTCCAATTCAAGGAGGAAGTTTAACCATGACTGTTTTATAAAGAGAAGGTATAATGAAGTGTTTATCTAACTCTGTTGTGAGCATGTTAAATACTTATGCATTTCTGTTATCGCTGACTCAACATTACTACTCCTCAACCAACGTTACTGTGCTCATGACTAATTGAAGTGTAAAGAAATACCCTTTTCTAGTCTCTTATTTGTCATAAAGGTGGGTATAAGGGTGATTTGTACAGAGTGATTTGGGTTTTTTTAGGACTCACTGATACAGTGTGAGTTTAAAGTAATCCGGCACATTGGATTTGCAGAAATGACAATATAAGTTTCAGGTTTCTCCACCCTGACTTATCTGAGAGCCTTGAAAGTTTGCTAAATCGTAAAGGATGTATAGCCCTATTGCTTAGCAATTGCTGTGATTAGTTTCTGGAAAAAAAGCACAGGACTTTTGGTTCATCCTAGTTAAGTTCACCTATCAGGTAGGCAGTAGGGGAAAAAAGTGCTTTCTCTAAGTAACATTAATTAGGATTTTTTCAAATAGATATTCCTTGGGATTTTGTCTCTTAGTAAATTAGCAAATATGGCAGTGACTTATCGTTATTGCTTATTTACCCCTTCAAATATATCCTATTTTTCTTGGTAAGCAGTTATTCGTTTATTTGTTTAATGGACATTTATTGGGTATTTACATATGATATGTGCTGGGTACTCTCAGACCGAATACTCCTACCATAGCTTTTCATAGTCATTAAATGTTGAGTTTTTAAAATACTGCATATAGTTCTTGAAATGAAAAAGAGAAATGTGCTCTAGCACATATTTTAGACCTCTGAAAAACCAGTCTTCACACTCTGCTGAACCAATACCGTGTAATGTGCTTTTGGGGAAATTTTCTGGGGACCGTAGGCATTCCATCTAGTCTTAACACAGAAAAAAGATACTAATGTCTACTGGGGAATTGGGAGGACAAAAAATAAGAGCTCCATACTGAAGTGTTACAATGTGACTGCATTGGTCGAGGGAACCAAATAAAGCTCTCAGATCTTAAGAATATTTCTATGTGTAAAGGAGAAAAGATAAGGGTCGTAGACTGAGGCTATTTGAGGTAACTTTTGAAAAAAGACCAAGTTCACTTCTTTTTCCTTGGCTCATGAGAATTGTGAAATTACATAAGCTTCTTTCAATTATAACAAGACCTACTCAAAGATTCATAGACAGATTCATGAACAGTTTAATCTGAAATGACACCACTAACATTAACTACTGGAAGACCCCACTAGTTATTTCACCAATCAATATGCAAATGCTGCTTAACTGAAATGTTACCTGTTTTAGTGTCTACAATTATCTTTTGTTCCTTTGGAAAATCTGTTGCAGCCAATCCACTTACGAACTGCTTGACCCAGACTAATAATATACATGTAATCAGAATATACCATTTCATTCCATTTATTTTTCAAATGAAAAAGTATCCATCTCTAGCACACACCACCTACTCTAGCATGGCAGATTAGCAGGAAGTGTGCCCCTTTCAGAGGTTTCTCCCTCTCTCTGACTTGTCCAAGAGCCTTGAAAGTTTGCTAAAAAATTTGGATGAGCAAAATCCCTATTCCAAATGCTTCACGTTGAAAAAAGTTGGAAACTCTGTTCAGTTAAATAGCAATTTTCATTTCTCAGTAATGTTGCTCTTATGGCTTCCACCCACATGGATATGGAAAACTCAAATAGCCTTTGCCCATTTTTGATAGTGCTTGTGCTGATCCAGATCCTGGCATAAGCCAAGCCAGTTTTCCAAGGGAAAGAGATTTTGTTCCCTCAGTATAATCCCTTTTGCTTCCAAGGTCTTGGCTCATTAACTACAGTGACACAAACAGCCATTGTTGTTCCTAAAGCAATGCCAGGGTAGCTGGGTGGGGTGAACCTTCCAGTCTATCTCCACCCTGACCTATAAATCCTGACATTGGAGCCAGATTGCCAGTTGAAACTACTTTTTCTCTCATGAGGAGTTCCTTTTGGGGTAGGAAGGGAAGGTGGCATCCTAATCCTTCAGAGAACTTCAATAACAGTGGGCCTCAGAAAGTACAGGATCAAGGCATAACTCTCCTTGGCCTTTGTCAAGCCATACAAGGAAAGGTCATGTTACTCCTTTCCTCCAGAATAATATCCTTAGAACAAAGCTGTTTCTCGAGGTGACTTTTCTCCATCTAGTAAGGTAAATTACTTACATGGCTAATTGGCATTCCTTCCATAAAAGAAATTTCAAATCCTCGCCTAACCAGGTGTGATGAGTTAGGCTAATGTGTCAACTTGGCAGGTAATGGTGCCCAGTTCTTTGGTCAAACAAGCTGTGAGCTAATCGTAATACAAGGATATTTCAAGAACTTTAATCTTCAGTGAGTTGATTACACCTATGGCTGATTACATCTACAATCAACTGAGGAGATTGCCATCAGCAATGAGTGATTTCTCATCCAATCATTTGAAGGCCTTAAAAGGAAAAGTGATTTCAGCATTCAAGGAGGAAATTCCCATCTCTACTTTAGACAGTCAGTTTCTGCTGGGGAACTTATCGAGGACCTTCACTGGAGTCCCTGGCTTGTATACTGCCATACAGAATTTGGACTTGTGATCGCCCCATGCCCCCCGTAACCCCATCACATGAGACAATTCTATAGAATCTCATAATATTTACAGATATCTCCTGTAGGTTCTGTTCCCTAGAGAACCCTGACTAATACACCAGGCATTGTGCTACACATGCATTTGAGTGCTAATTGTAAACTCATAAGTTTTGGCAAGTAATATCACCCTTTTGATTTCCTTCTAAGTAGCAAAATAAAAAAGCTATTTAGAATAAGAAATTATTGTTCTCCATTGGCAAAGTATTGAAAATCCCCTTTTTTCTACTTCTTTGAACAGGAAGTGGCATAGTTCTTTAAAAAATATGAAGAATGCTCAGTGGTGCAGTGCCTATGAGAATGAAAATAACGTAGTGGTATTTAACCCGGGATAAAAGCTATATATTTCCATATGTATCTGTTAATTGAGGCAAAAGGGAAAAAATTAGTAGATGCGAATTCTTTCTATCAAATTGTGCAGGCTAATTATCCTTTATCTTTGAAGAAGGGCAAAGGTCAAAAGGCTAATATGTAGCTTAATCAAAATTATGTAAATTAGCCCAAATCAAGCATATCCTATAATCCCTGTAATCAGTAAAATATGTAGCTCACTAGCAAATCATTTGAAACTTTCAGCTATTTGGTCAGTAAAGAAGAAAGAAGAAGAAAACTCCCAAAATGTTAGTAGATGTTATATCTCAGGTAAAGGTTATTTTAACATGCCAATAAGAAAATAAAATACAGCATTGGAAGAGAGACACAAACTCAAGAAATACATGGAGGGGACGGATGTGGCTCAAATGGTTGGCATCTGTCTCCCATATGGAGGGACCTGGGTTCAATCCCCAGGACCTCCCAGTAAAATTAAGAAAAATATAGAAGACATGCCAGGCCCCGCCGAGCCACGCAGCAAGATGATGACGTAACAGGAGAGAGACATGAGACAGAGCCAAGACGAGATGCACTGAAAAACCAGGAACTGAGGTGGCACAGGTGGCAGAACACCTCTCTCCCACATCGGAGTTTCCCATGATAGAATCCCGGTGAAGACAGGAGGAGAAGGATGAGAAGAAAGGGCAGGAAACAGACACAGAGAATTGCCCAGCAAATGGACACAAAAACAGCAAAAACGGGGGGTGGGGGTAAAATGGATAAAAGTAAGTAAATAAATAAATCTAAAAAAAAAAAAGAAATACATGGAGACAATAATTTGGGAGAAGTCACTAGAAGGTGAACACCATGAGGACAATGTGCTTTTTGTTTACAGATGTATTCTCATAGCCTAGAATAGTATCTGGTACACACAGATCTTCAACAAATATTTTTGAATGAATTCTGAATGAGTTATTCGATCAAAAATGCCATGAGGAGAAATATGACAATGCAAGTTTCAAAATGAGAAAACAAAAGATTCATATTGTTTAGACCATTGAATTTCATGTATTTCTTCCTAAATTTGTTTTATACTTGGTTTGGTAGCAAGCTTCCCTCATTTACATAAAAATAGGAAGTAATGGAACTGAAATAAAGGTAACATTAAAAATCAGCAATAATAAATTATTTGTGCTTACAAAACAGCTACATTGAAGGCAACTCTTTTTTAAACTCTCATAATATTAAATACCTTTCCTAAGTATTTGGAGACATATAATGTCAATATCCACTCTTTAGAGATAAGGAGAGTGAGGTACAAAGAGGTGGAGGGATTTTTCAAAAATCACCATGAAGTAAAACTCAAATCCAATTATATTTATTTGAAATATTGGGTAATATTTCAAGTCATATTTTATTATTATTGAACATTTTTCATATCATGTTTTGCACTAATACCATTGTAAAATGACTCCTTTGTGTCTCTGTATAGTAAAAAAAAATCTCCATCATTGTTCTTTATCCCTCAAATCTTGCCACTCCATTAAACATGTTTCCCTTACATGTTCTCAGGTGGGAACCTGGTATATACAAGAATAGGTTTTAATCACCATACTCCAGAGAGAACTTAAGGCTGCTTACAAAATTGCATATGCTACAACAAAAATAGAAGGTTACTTTTTTTTAAGTGAATGAGAAAATGAAAGCAGGGCTAAAATAATGTATGAACGATAAGATGATAGCAAGGACAAGGTACCACACAAAATGCAAACTATGAGGTTTGTGCACTTACTAGTTAATCACCAGTCTCTAAACTTTCTAGCAACCAAAACAAAGAGGGAGACACAATTATGTGATTTTATATTCAAGAGATAAACCAGTTAAATTGGTCAGGAGGAGAAACAGCCATTCCTGGTACAGAAGACAAAGAGAAGTATCTCTCACTGATTCTCATAATAAGGGTAAAGCAAAATTGTATAAACAACATCTTACCAGTAAACACAGTGTGGGTGCCATAGAGATTGTCTTTAGACATCCTTCAAATAGGAGGGCTAAATACCAAAGAGCAATTCAATTAAACAATGGGGTATGGGTGGAAGAGAAACACAAACTCAAACTCAAGAAATACCTGGAGGGGGCAGATGTGGCAAATGAAGAGGTCCAGGCATTGAGATCAGTACTGATCTGCTTTAAACCAAAAATTGATTTTAGCATGTTTGGAGGAATGGAAATAACAAAAATCCTTCAACAAATGCTCCAGAAATGCAGTTTTATGAGCTTTTCATAAGAGTAAAAACTGTATGTTCAAAATTCTATTCCTTGATCAAAACCAAGAACATAACTATTTGGTGCCACCAGACAGAGATGAGTACAGAGTCATATGTATGACCAGCTACATAATTTGTGAGACTCAGTGCAAAATGAAACTGTGGGATCCCTTGTTCAATGACAAAAAACAATCTCAATATTTTAAGTCTGGATAATTATAGAAATGTATATTTTCAAATGTCAACTTTGCCATTAAAAATTTTATATATTACATTGATTATATGTATTTATTTTATATATTACATATCATGCATATATATATATATATGTAAGGCACTTGTACAATTTTTATCCTTGAGCAATGAAACAACTTTGAAACTCCACAGACCAGAATAACATTGTACAGCATCCAGGAAAGAGCGGGAAGAAGAGGTTGGTAAATTATGGTAAAGAACTGTACATGTGATGGGGGATACATGGGAGGGAACTCACCTCACCTGGACATACATAGAAGGCATATAAATGTGTTCAAATGTTCATGGGGCATTGTCACGGTGGGTGGAGATTCACACAATAACTGAAGGAATAAGCAAATTCCCATCCTGGGGAGCTCTACCATATTCTCTAATAGATCAGCAGCAATTCCACCCACCACCACCCCCCGAGTACAGGGGCAATGACTAGTGAAAGAGGATGGTCCATTGACAGGCTCTTGATATTGATGACTGTACATATGAACCTTTACTCTTGAAATTGAAACTTAGCCTAATATTATAGGGTGCCTAAGAGTTGCCTCCTGAGAGCCTCCTTGTTGCTCAACGTGGCCTCTCTCTAAGCCGAACTCAGTATATAAATATATTACCTTCCCCCCAGCGTGGGACATGAGTCCTGGAGATGAGCCTACCTGGCACCGAGGGATTATTACCAAGCACCAACTAGCAATGCAACTGGAAAAATGCCTTGACCAAAAGGAGTGAAAGGTAAAGACAAATGAGTTTATATGGCTAAGAGACTTCCAAGTGAGTTGGGAGGTCATTCTAGAGGTTATGCTTATGCACATCTCAGCAGGATCACTTTGACTGCCAAAGTAGATACTACTCCAAATAGAGGGGCTCCTGAGGGCTCTGGAGACATCCAGACACTATAGTCGGGGCAGATAGTTCATGAGTTTGGCGCCTTGCCGGTGGGCCCTACTTTGGAATTTATGCTTCCCAGAGTGACAGAGTTAGACTCAGTTGTGGTTTCTCTACATATGGCTCTTCTGTTCTTCTATCTGAACTTATAATTAGTACTAGAGTTGGTAGGTGTACATTCAAGAGACTTAAATCTTTGAGCTGTCCATGTGCCAGCTGGGTCCTGAATCTCAACGGATTTGTAACACCTATTCCCCAGGTCATTGGTCTCACCCAGGACAACTAACATGGAGGTGATGATGGACAATTACCACACCAAGGAACTGAGAGAGTCTACAAGTGCAAGCAAGAGTCCCATCCATTGGTCCTATGCAATCGCAACCCCCAATTAGAGGTGGAGTGGGCATCACCATCCCAGAATCCTCAGGATTTAGGAATGAACTATGGACTAAAGTAGACTTACTGGTATTCTATTATAGACTTATTGTGATTCTAGCAATGGAAGAACTTATATCATTGATGTGGAGGCAGTGGCCACTGGAGGGTCTGAAGACAGGGAGAGGGAAAAACAGGTATAATATGGGGGCATTTTGGGGACTTGGGAATTGTCCTGAATGACATTGCAGTGACAGATACAGGCCATTATAAATCTCGCCATAACCTACAGAATTGGGTGGGAGAGAGTTGAAAACTTTAATCCACGCTTAGTGGCAATGCTCCAAAATGTGTCCATCAATTGCAATGAATTTACCTCACTAATAAAGGATGTTGTTAATGTGGGAAACTGTGGGAGGTGTGGGAGAGGGGCATATGGGAATCCCCTATAATTTTTATGTCATGTTTGTATAATCTAAGTATCTTTTAAAAAATAAAATAAATTTAAAAAAAAGAATAATGCAAAAAAATACTTTAAAAAAAATAGAATTGTACATGCTTTCTCTGCACAGCATCTATTGCTGCCCATTCCCCACTCTCACAGCAGGTGACTGAGGGGTCTTGTCCCTGGCTAGCTGCTTTTGGCTGAAAGGCTGAATTTGTTGGGCAGGCCATGAGAGCTCAGCTTTGGGGAGTCATCAGAGAAGTTTTTGGCACCCTTCCTGACCCCCTTCACAGGGTACTTTGGAACCAGTGTACACCCCCTTCATGGGTCCCTGGCCCATTTTGACTGGGAAAGACTGAATTGGGAAAGTCCTCCCTGGGGTGACCTTCCTCCCAGAATTTGACTTCCAGGCTAAAGCAGCATGAGACAATAAAAGGAATGTAAAAACTACAGGGGCAAAGACCTGCTGGCTTCAAATATCCAGGAAAAGAAGGTTCATCACCTGGGCAACAGAATCAACCAAACTCCTGTAAACAGGGGAACTCTAAAACAATGAACAAGAAAAAGCCCAGGACAAGACAGACCCATAAAGACAGGGAGTACCCTGCACACTGCATTCCTCCTGATAGGAGGGCTGAAGCTCAAGAAAATCTCTGTCTTATCACCAGCTGGTTACAAAACCAAGAAACAGACCACCCAGATTGTAAATCCCAGAGTTAACATTTTAAAAATATTAAAAGGTACAGTGTGCAAAAAAAAAAGAGTACAAGACAAACAAGAAAACAATAAATGATGGTCCATCCAAAGGAAAAGGATAAAAATACAGAAAACACCAACAAAGAAGATGAGAAAGTGGACATACTGAACAAAGCCTTTTTAAAAAATGGTCTTAAAATGTTCAAGGAGATGAAGGAAAGTACAGAAGAAGGACTAAAGGATATCAAGAAAACAATGAACGAACAACATGAGAGTCTAAGTAAAGAGTTAGAAATTTTTAAAAGGGACCAAAGAGAACTACTGAAGTTGAAGACCACAATAGCTGAAATGAAAAATGCCCAGGAGGATTTCAGGAGCAGAATGGAGCTCGCTGAAAAAAGAATATGTGAACTTGAAGGGAAGACATTTTAAATGAGTCAGACTGAGGAGCAGAAATAAAAAAGAAATATTAAAAGCAAAAATGCCTAAGACAGCTATGGGACACCATCAAACACTACAATAGATACGTTATGGGAGTCCCAGAAGAAGAAGAAAGAAAGAGGTAGAAGAAATAGTGAAAGAAATAATGATAGAGAATATCCCAAACTTAGCAAAAGATGTGAATATGCACATTCAAGAAGCTCAGAAAACACCATACAGGATAAACATGAAGAAAAATATACCCTGTCAGTTACTGATAACACCATCAAATGCAAAGTACAAAGAGAGAGTAGGAAAGCTGCAAGATAAAAGCAATGTGTTACATATAAGAGCATCTCAATTAGACTAAGTGACAGTTTCTCATCAGAAACCATGGAGGCAAGAAGGCAGTGGGTTAAAATACTTTAAGTGCTGAAGGAAAACAACTGCCAACTAAGAATTTTATATTTGGTGAGACTTTCAAAAATGAGGGAAACATTAAGACATTTGCAGATAATCAAAAGCTGAGGGAGTTCATCACCACTAAATCTGCCCTATAAGCAAAGCTAAAGTGAGTTCTTCAGACTGAAATGAAAGGTCATTAGACAATGGTTCAAAGCAGCATAAAGGAATAAAGACCTGCAGTAAAGATAACCAGTTGGGTAATTATAAATGTCTGTATTATTGTATTGTATTTTTTGGCATGTAACCCCACTTCTTAGTTCCTACAGGTGCTAAAATGCAAATGCATAAATAATGATAAATCTAGGTTTTGGATATATAATGTAGAAAGATACAAGTGGTAATAATTTCAAGAATTGGTGGAGGGACAGAGGAGTATAGGAAAATTATGTGTGCATGCTGCTGAGGTTAAGTTGGCATCAAACAAAATAGGATTGCTATATATTTAGGATGTTAAAATTTAGCCCCATGGCAACTACAAGGAAGAGAGATGAAAAATATATCCAGATCAAAATCAGAAAGCACTCAATATGTACAATACATGAAAGCAAATAAATATAACGGTAGGCTTTAACGGAAGTCAGGGACAAAAGTTATAGCAAAATGCCATAAGAAAGTCCTGTTTTATCAGTAGTGGCTTTAAATGTACATGGATTAAACTCTCCAGTCAAAAGGCAGATATTGGCAGAATGGATAAAAAATCATGACCCAACTATATACTATCTTCAAGATACTCACCATAAAGTCAAAGATATAAGTAGGTTGACAGTGAAAGGATGGAAAAAAAATATACCACACAAGTAGTAACCAAAAGACAGCTGTGTTGGCTATAATAATATCAGATAAAATAGACTTTAAGTCAAAAAAACAGTTACGAGGGACAAGGATGGTCATTATATCCTGATGAAGGGGATGTGACTGAAGTTTTTGTGAATCCCAGAAAACATCATGTTCTAGGAGCTAATCCAACCCTTTGATTGGACTGGATTCAGATGGGGGAACTTTGATTGGATTGCTGAGTGAGGCATGACCCAGTGTGGGTCTTGGTCCTCTTGCTGGAGGTCCTGTATAAACAGAGGACTGAAAGCAAAGACACACAGAGCAAAAGTGGCAGTGATAGAGAAAACACGAGAGGCTGGAAGAGATGAGGCCAGAGGAGAGGGCAGAGACAAGTCAAATGCCAGATCAACCACAGCTGAGCTCCGGGAAAAAGTAAGCCTGGAAGAGGAGGCCAAGACCCAGACCAGCAGAACTGCCATTGTGTCTTGCCACGTGGTGTGAGGCCAGGATCACCGGCAGCCAACCTTCAGTGAGACGGCATCTCTGATGGTGCTTTGATTGGGACAGTTTCACAGCCTCAGAAGTTTCAACTTTTAACTTAATAAGTTCCCATTATAAAAGCCAATCCATTTCTGTTTTATTGCTACCAGAAGCTTTTAGCAAAATAAAACAGGGAAAAATTAAACAGGAAGATGTAACAGTTATAAGTATATATACACCTAACAGCAGAGCCCCAAAATATATTAGACAAATACTGACAGATTTGAAGGGAGAAATGGATAGTTCTACATTAATAGTAGGCGACTTTAATAAACCACTCTCAATAATGGATAGAACATCTTGTAATATGAATATGGATAGAACATCTTGGAATATGAATATGGAAGTACATGACTGAAAAAACTAGACCTAACAGACATATATGAAACACTGCACGCAACAAAAACTCAATACACATTCTTCTTGAGTGCACATGGATCATTCTCCAGGAAAGACCATATGCTGCATCACAAAATAAGCCTCAATAAATTAAAAAATATTGAAATCATACAATGTATATTCTCCAACCACAACAGGATGAAGATAGAAATCAATAATAGTGGGAGAAATGGATAATTCACAAATATGTGGAAATTAAACAACATACTATTAAACAATGAATGGGTTAAAGAGGAAATCAGAAGGGAAATTAAGAACTATCTTGAGTTGAATGAAACTGAAAAGACAACATACCAAAACTTATGGGATGCAGAAAAGGCATTGCTGAGATGGAAATTTATAGCTCTAAATGCTATAAAAATCTTTTTCTCAAAAATTTGAACTCGGCGTCTTAGAGCCTGAAGGAGTTGGGAGCTAGTCCATGTTAATGGCAGAACACTAGATTAAAGTTCCTTGAATTTGAGCTGCTGAGGTCCTCAGAGCCACCCTGCTTCTCAGCTTTCTTGCAGCCTGGTTGCTCAGTTTTTCCTTGATTTCCATGAATCTTCTTATAATAAACCTCCTTTGCTTAAGTGAATAAATAGATCTCTATTCCTTGCAAATAAAATGCTGTGTCTAAGAGATCCTCACTGGAAATTAAGATCCTATAATTCAAAGACTACCTTCAATAGACTCCAATATTTTATGGTACAGCTTCTGTTTGAGCTTCAGACAATTAAGGTAACTAACTGTCCCGATTTGCCTGAGATTGAGGTATTTCTTGGGAAACAGGGCATTCAGTGCAAAAAACCAGGATGGGTGGTCACCCAGCTCCAGTAACAGGGGACATATGAAACGCATAAAGCCCGTCCCATACCCAATGCTTTTTCTTATAGTCAAAGGTTGTAAGAAGACCAACAAAAATTACATACCTACAAATTATCTCATATTCTTAATTCCAGACTTTGCCATAGTTTTAAGGTACAGAAAATATAATATAGCAGCTATGTTCAGTCCAGGCCCCAGCATAGCATAAAAGTCACAGTAGGAGTCCAGAAGGCATTGAGAAAATAAGTCCAAAAAAAGTACTATTATCCCTAACGCAGGAGAACAGCTTTCCTAAATAAAATGTACTATGAAGTTAAAGTCAAAAAACGTTCTCTGAAGTGAAAATAAACAACGCTACAGAGGCTCATGTCCTGAAAGCATCCCTTCACACAGAAAGTTAGCCTTGGTGCAATCCATAAGCAGTGTAGGCTTATGAATAAAATAACCATGATTAATAATACATTGCATTTCCTCATGAAATAGGATAAAAGGTCTCTTGTTGCCTTAAACAACCACAGAGGAAAATATGACAACATTAAGCAAGGATTGTAAGTTGTTCTGAGAAATATCCTAAAAGTATAATACAAAATGACAAGAAAATGGGATTCAACAACCAGGGGCTCTTAAGCCATATTTTCTCCATGTCTTTAAGAGCATAGTCAGGGATGTGACAAAACAAAATTCATTCTCTTCCCTTGTAGATATGAAAGGGCATCTTATTTGTTGCTATTGTAGAAAAGGCACCAACATAAAAAAATGAAAAAACCATTTTACCTGAGGCGGTGGGCAGGCTAGTGGAATACCATAAAATTCAGCAGTAATGTCAGAAAAAAAGCCCATCCCTTTTTCCAAGCTATCACTTCCCAACAGAATTAATAGCATAGTAGTCAAATTTCAATTTTTTTTTAATGGAAAGCAACTTTGATTTCATTAGACCTATTCTTCTTCTTAAGAGTTCATATGCCCTACTCAGACATAAACTCCCTGATAATTGTTTCATTCATTTTCATAGCAAATTCCCACCTAAAAGCTAACATATTGGGCAACAATAAATATGTGTTGAACAAACCTATGAAGGAAATGAACCAAGGGAAAAGAGAGAACTGGTTGGGTTAAGGTTATTGCTAACATCAAATTTTAAACATGGGTGTAAAACTTTTAAATAAATATTAATAAAATAAGCTATTTCTACATTAACACCTACAAGTATATGTATCTGCCTCCACCTCTTTCCTAAAGGATGAGGAAGTTGGCAAAAGGAAGACAAATAAAATAAATTGATAAAATAAGATTCTTAATGAGAAACAGGGGGAGAAAAGTAAATGTGCAAACTAATACAAGTTAGGTAGTGTATTGCAAATACCAGCTATAATCTTCCTGATAAGACTAAGAGGAAAATGTGCTAAGTCACATAAGTTATTTTTGTCTGAGAAGAGGAAACTCACTACTTTCCCAAGGGAGATAAAAAGCTTTACCTAAAAGCAAACAAATAGAAATTTCCCATGTCGGGTAGGAGTAGAGATCACTCAGTGACATAATGGACAATGTCTTTACATTTTCAGAATAAACATGGAAACATTGGAAAAGATGGCATCTGAAGAGATTTAAGCAACACTCAAAATAGTCACCTATGTTACCAAGAAAAAGTTCCTAACATCAGTGATATTAGATAATGTTAGGTTTGTATACCTTGATTCATAAATAAGCAGAATCAGAAGTCAACAAAGGGTACAAACAATACTGTATAGATTTTGACTTTTTCCCCCTGTAAAGCAAAAAAAAAAGTATAATAATGGTCAAAGTAACAATTAAAACACACACACGCATTTACTATATACCTGGTTCTGGGCTGGGTTTGCAGCAAGACTCTCTGTGGCAGGTTGAATTATGTACCCCAACAAACACATGTTCTTAATCTCAGTCCATGACTGTGTGGGTATGAACCAATTGTAAATAGCACCTCTTGGCAATGCTATTTTTAGTTAAGGTATGGGCCAACCGAGTGAGGGTATCTTAATCCAGATTAATGGAGGCTATATAAAGAGAACTGGGAAGTCACAGAAGCTAGAAAGGAAAGGACCTCACCATGTCACAGGAGGCAGCAATACAAGCTGAGGTACCCCAAGGATTGCTGGCAGCCAGCACCAGAGCTCTACCATCTTCAAGAAAGCAAGCCTTGTTGATATCTTGATTCTGGACTTCATTTAGCCTCAAAACAATGAGCTAATAAATTCCTATTGTTAAAGCCAACCCATTATGTGTGGTATTTGTTATGACAGCCTGGCAAACTAAGACACTATCTAACAAGTATTATCTGATTTTTACTGAGAAAAAAAAAAAAAACTGAGACTCAGAAAGGTAAAGAAACATGTCCAAAATCACACAGCAAAGCCAGAATTAAATCTGAGGATTTCTTGACTCCAAACTAATATAACCTTTTCCACCGTACCGTCATGACTCCCTTAGGAACATACTTATCCCTCAGGAACATACTTAAAACCCACTTGTTTTTTCATGTAAAATATTGGGTCGACAGACTCAAATGTACAATTTTTAGCAGAAAGATGGAATCGAGTTTTGATAGTACATTTAGAAGAGTGACGATTCTATAGATTTGATGCTATAGTTTAGACTTAGTGTCTAAACTACATTTTGAGGCCATTTGGAAGACATCATAACTAAGGAATTATTGGGAAAAACTTGTCCTGGATTAGGGCTTCTTATTTAGAATAAGCCTTGAAACAATTCTGGAAATAAGAAATATTCACCTAGGGCTCGAGGCAGCTTATTAGCTAAAATAATGCAAAGCATTGGTTATAAAATCCTATTCAGGAAAAAAAAAAAAACAATGTCTATAAAATTTTTATGTTTCTCCTCTAAGTAGCAGACTTTCAGATGCCTTCCACATTATCTTTAACCAATGCCATGCCTAAAGTAATGGTGGCCCCCTGATTACATCACTATTGGTCCTTAAATGACAAATCTCCTACTGGGATTTATTACACTCAAGTTTGGGGGCTTCCCCCACCTACCTTAAATAATTATTCATAGTATGATATAGACTTTACATTTATGATTAACCTCTTCTGACTTCCATTTGCTTTGTACCTAGGTAACTTCTTAAGGTTATTTTTTATTTGGTTTGGTTTCTCAGCAATCTTTATTAGTTGGAGAGGTAGGAAGACAATACATTTTTTTTAAATGTACAAAATATTCATGGCTTTGTAGATTCTCAATACTTTATTGTAAATATGGAAGAAATTTTTCATGGGCAGCAATTAGGTTTAAGAATGTCTTTTATCCACTCTAGTCCACAGCTCCTCCCCCAATCCTGAGGGGACTGGGATGGTGATGTCCACTCCACCTCCAAGTGAGAGAGGGCTTATATCCCATGGATACGGTGGATGGGATTGGTGGTGTTCTGTTGCAGACACATTGTGATTCAAGCAATGGAAGAAACTGTAACAGTGAGGTGGAGCCGGTGGCCACTGGACGTTTTCTGGGCAGGGAGGGGAGGGGCAGTCGAAATACAGGGGCTTTTTCGGGACTTGGGGGTTGTCCTGAGTGGCGTTGCGGCGACGGTTGTAGGCCATTTTGCATCAGCATATACCATGCAGAACTGTGTGGGAGAGAGGGTGGTCTATGTTGTGAACTGTGGTCTATGCTTGGTGGCAAGGCCCCAGGATGTGTATATCCATTGCAGGTGATGTGCCACACTGACGAAGGATGGTGGTGTGGGATGTTGTGGGAGGTGTGGGAGGTGTGGGGAGGTGGGGAACATGGGAATCCCTGTAATTTCTGAGTAATAACTAGGTAATCTAAGCACCTTTAAAAATATATATACATAAAATAACATTTATGTAAGCAAATGCACATATATGCATATGTATTTATATATCATTTTACAAATATTGATATGTATTGTGAAAAATTTGATTTTCACCCACAATAAAAATAAAATGTCTTTCATTAACAATTGATACTTGAAAACAGAGTGTCCAAAACATAATCTTAATCCCTTACCTCAAATATATCTAATCCAGTTGGTGGATATAAATGGAATTGAGCAGAATTACATTCAGGGCAAGCATGAAAGGGAAATAATGGCTTTTGATGTCACCCATAGTAGTCTATAAAAGCTACAGTTTTTTCATTTCCTAAATGCTGTCCCATCACACTGATTCTAGTTTTTCTGGGAGAAATTTATTGTGGCTGCCAATTATGCTATCCCCTCAATCACACAGCCCCAGTCATGGCACTACAGGAATTTAGCCTCAATGATTGGCTATGGAACTGCCTTATGACTCCCAAGAGGCCAACAGAAGTCCTCCTTTAGGACCATTTTAATAATGGACATCGGGGGAGGAAACTGTCCTTATCCAATTGGACAGAGAAATGTAAGCCTCTGAGCTTAGAGTTCAGGAACCATCTTTTTCATTATGTGGGAAAAAGCATGTATGCAGTAGGAGATTATTATACCAACACGCAAAGTGGAACAATAAGAAAATAAACTTCTAGATTTAGACATTTGGACTTCTAGATTTAAATATTTAGTCATGCTTGAAGTCCACCATTGGACTTTCCAGTTAGGGGAGCCAATGATTTCCTTCCCTTTTGTTTAGTGTAGGCATATTTAGGGTTACTATCTCTTTTATTATTATATTGATTCCAGAGATAAACCAAGCCAAAGAGGGCTAAATTAATCTATAATCACTAGCCCCCTAAATAAGAGACATTAGGGATATTTCAACCAGATTTGTCTCTACATGATTTCAAATAAAAGTTTGCATACTGATTAAATCTGTACTTATATACTTATTGGAGATATACTATCTACATAAAATTTAGAAATCAGATGCCACTTGAAACTGGCTGTTTCACTGATCTTATTCATTCCTTTTCTGGTTCTTCTTTGTGAGAGAAGTCACTGCTCAGAAATCTGGTCTATCTTGATTATGGATTCTGAAGCCCTTAGAAAATTCAAGCCCTGAACTGTAAGCTTTGATGTTTTCAATTATTGGGCTACTGGTTACCAGTTCTGTTCAACTCTAGGCATTAGGATGTAAGATTATATAACAGGCAACTTTGGTGTTGAAATACTTTTTCCAAACATAACTGCAGAGAGAAACTTCTGTGGACTTTTCTCTCTGCAGGCAGGCAGCTTGAGTAATGGAAATGACTGGAAAACTGGGGTGACCCTAGGTTTCTCCCAACTTCACTATTAACTGCAGAATAAAATAAAAGAATAAAAGAGACAAAACCTTTAACATTCTGCTACTATTCTGTATTGCTAAACATGGTATCAAGTGCCACTATATCTGATGAATATTATTGTTAGTATCATATATTAGATATTGTCAAATGCTGAAAAGCGTGTAGAACAAAGCATAAATTCTACCCTCTAGATAAACATTAACATTTTTAAAGAATAAAATTAATACACGCACATGGGGGAAATCTCATGCAGTTTGGAAAGATATATGATGAGATGCAAAAGTCTCCCTCCACACAAACCCCAGTCCCTTTCTCCAGATTTAATTATAACAGTGTCTTAGGCATTCTTCCAGAACACAGAGTTATAATCCACTAATATGTGTGTGTGTCTGTGTATATCCTTTTATTTATATACTGGGATCATTTATTCTGTTCAGCACTTTCATTTTACTTTATTTTATATCTTAGAGAACTTTCCATACCGGCACATATCATTCTTTTTTAAAGGCAGCATAGTAACAAGATTTATTTAGCCCACATCCCATTGATAAACATTTAAGTTGATCCTACGATTTTCTTCTATAGCAAATAATTCTATAGCATGTATGTATGTATATATATCAGAATATACATTTATAGATATTGTGAAGTTTTTTTAACCTATACTAAAATCTGCTCTGCTACTTAACTCACTGAGCAAATGCAATAAAAAAAAGGCCACCATGTGCTAATAATAATCTTTGAAATGAAGGTGGTACATTCTGCAAATGCAAAGAATGATCATTAATTTCTTTTCCTTAAATATTAATGGTTTCTTCTCTTTTATTTGAGAAGAATGTGCCTCTGAATTTTGTCCTAAAGCGTGAAGTACGAGCCCTTTCGCCTAAGTCTTAACTATTTCATGCCACTGTCTATAGTCTTAAGTTTAATAATCAACTGGAAAGCTTTCCTATTTTTTGGGAAAACGTTAACAGTAAAAATAGAAACAATACCCGTTCCAGCTTCATATAGAAACAAATCCTGTTCCATAGTGTGTTGGTATATGAATGTGGGAAAGGACAGATCTACCTTTCTTAGCATTTTTCACCAGAGAGTACAGCTCTTCCAAGCAGTACTCCCCATCTACTCAGGGACATGTTTAACTATAAATCATATTCATGTGTGCATGCCTATCTTAATCAATATATACCCAGCATACACAATATTTTCTCACGAGCATGGTTCCTGACTCTTTCTTGAAGAGACACTTTGTAATCACCAAAACTGTACCTCTAAGTATGTGAAAACATATGCTTTTGTATATGTAGTTAGAAGCCCCAAATCTTCTAATATGGTTGTGCAGGCTTGAAACTAAACTTCAAGTAGCTGCAATCCACTAGTAACATATCTCACAATGCATTCATTATGACGTTTGACAGAGAGCATTCCTTTTGACTTATGAAACTGGAAAAAGAGAAATCACTTCCACAAGGTACCCTTGCCAAGAAAATATTAATTAAGAACCATCTCCAAGTTAGTTTGCCCCTCTCATACAAGGGCTGGATTCCATGGGCTATCACGTTCCTTACTGGCTTTATTCTTGGAGGAAGAGAATAAGATAACAATGAAGGGAACTACCCCTACTACAAAAGATAACAGATTCCATTATAAAGTCATTTTTAAGCCATAGCAAGAGTTCTAAACTTGTATACCATTTGTGCCCCTCCCCTTTATTTGGGCAGATTTTGCTATTGCAATCTTAGCTATTGTTTTCTACCAGAAACATTTTTTTACTGAATTTTTAGAATAACTTATTCAGTCACACTAATTACTGTCTATCAAAGAAAAGAGATTGTTGGTTAAACACAAGGACTTTCAATATAAAATGAATTGTTCCAGGAAAAGAGAAATTTAAATCACAGATAATTTTTTTTGTTACCACTACTGAATTGTCTTTTAGGTCTATGCAAGTGTGTATTAATTAACCTCAAGAGAAACGGAAACATTTAATCAGATGTAGAGGGACTTAAAGCCTATAATCTGTTCAACCTAAAGGAAACCTAAAAAGGCTCTATACTTGGAAAACAAATAAATTCCAGGATGACTATTCATATACCAAAAGCTTCCTTCTATAGCTCCTTAAATAAAGACCACTAAAATGACATTAAATAGGGGTATATTTTCCCCTACAAAGTCATGTGATTTGGTATGTTTGTGTTTCTATCTGGTCCTTAGGAAGATTCTAATTTTAGAATTTTAAAAGTTAAGAGATTTTCTTGTTTACATGTTTTTTTTAAAGCATTTGAAATAGAAATAAATACTGTTAGTATGCATTATATTGTACTCAATGACTAAAAATGGATACAAATTCTTCAAATCTTTATACATATTGCCAAAATGCCCTTCAGAAAGGCTGCACCAACTTACATTCTCACCACCAGTGTATCAAAATGGGAATCTTGAAGGATATGTTAACATTGAAAAGTTAAAATCCCTTTTATTTTGTCAAAATTCTGTTATCTAGTTCAGGGATCAGCAAACATTTCCTGCAAAGGGCTAGAGAGTGAATATTTTAGGCTCCGTGAGCCATACAGTCTTTGTTTCAAGTACTCAACTCTGCAAGTAGTTCGAAAGTAGCCTTAGACACTATGTAAGCAAATGGACACAGCTGTATCCCAATAAAACTTCATTTACAAAAACAGGCAGTAGTTGTCTAGTTAATGAAAAAATCTCGGTGTGGTCTTGTGATTTTTAACACCAATCTATCAATCTTTTGACAAGCCTTAGAAAGAAATCTGAAAGAAAATGTGTGTATATATGCACATGTGTGTTCTTTTTGTAATACCTATAAACAAGTTCACTCACCTTATAGGGCTAAAAAAGGAAAGGACAGCTCAAAACTGACTATGGAGAGACTAACTTCCAAAATCATACTGGCCTTGATCATAGCCAACGCTCATAGAGAACTTTACAGCTTACAAAGCATTTTCCCATTTATTATCTCATTTGATGTTCAAACACTGTGAAGTGGTTATGATTATGCCAACTTTACTGATGAGGAAACTGAGGCTCAGTTTACCAGCTGTGAGACTCTGGCCCAGAGGTGACCTTGGTACCACAGTTGCTGTGCAAATTGTGCACAACCAGAGAAGTCCGGCGGAACAAATCCTCTGAAGGAGCACATCCAGCACCGCAACATTACACACATCTTGCCTCTGATTTTCAGGTAAGTTGTTTGTTTTCTTGTTAAGACCTGAAGATTTTGTCAGTAGGAATGGGTGCTAATTAGTAAGATAAGAGATTGATCTTGCATTCTTGTCTGGTAATGTCTGTTTTGTGCCAGAATTATCCCTGTGGCACTGAGCCAGAAAGAATGAAGCAGCTATAAATGTCTAGGCAAAAGCCTGAAAAATAAATTCACAAGAAAGAAAATCTATAATTAGGGAAATTATGAACTAAATTTGAAGATAGATTCACAACCTCTGTGAGTTTATGCAGTAGTGAGGACAGATTCAGATAACCAACTAGCAAAAGAGAACTGCTTCCCCACCCCCAACCCCCTTCAAAGAATAAGAGATACCAGCAAGGGTGCTAAAACATTCTGAAAGAAAGAAGTGGGCAATCTTCCTTTAAGCGTAGACTCAGTGTTATTCTGTGACCACAAATAGCATTCTCCTGCGAGTGACAATTTTTTTCTTCTAGGCTGTGTGTCCGGGCTCCATGCACAGTCCTGGAGCAGACACAAAGCAGAGTAAGGCCTGTAGCTCTTACACTCCAGTTAAGAGCGAGGCTGGTCTATGGGCAACGTATATCCCAGTTATTCCCAATTGTTCTTCAGCACTTACAGCAGGACTTTAAGAAGTCCCTCGCAAATTTTCCTGCCTACATTTTCCGCAGTTTCTGAATTCAGCTTGCCATCCAACAGCTTTGCGGGTATATCCTGATGCTGTTCTTTTTTTGGATTCATCTAGGCAAGTGAGGTTGTCTGGTCACCAGCCAGCTGCTTTGATGCCATGCTTCCAGATCTGCTAAATGCAGATGGCTCTGCTCTCAAAGTGTTCGTGCTTTATGGGCACTTTGCAAAGCCAGCACTGTATGTTGGAACGAGAACAAGCCCAGAGACACCAAAGCCATTCACCAGAATGCAACAGGGACTGCCAAGATTTTCCTTGAAAACACAGTCTTGAAAGTGTTCACAGAATCCTATTACCTAAGCAGCTTGTGGTCCAGTGATGAGCAAGTCCGCAAAATGGGTAGAACCGAATTAGAAGGAGAAGGATAAATTGCAGAAAAGCCGAAAATCAATCTCTAGGTGGTAAAGTAGCATTACCCAGGGTAATTTCTAGCCCTGGCTCCTTCCGTTAAATTATGTAACCTCAGCAAATGAGTTAAGCTGTCTGGGCTGCATCTACCCCATTATAAATAGAGGAAAGACAACAGACTCCCTTAATGTTTGTGTGAAGATGACAGGAGAACGAGCTTTCTAAACTAACCCTTGAATTCTAGCATTTGAATAGTCAAGTGCTTTAAATGTAAGGTACTGTGATGCAGTCATGGATCTTGGTCTACTAGGCATGTCATGAATAATTCTTGTGCAGGCTTATCAATGCCACCTAAGAGACATACTGAACATCAGGTGACACTTCAATAGCATCAGCATGAACACCTGGAACATGGCCAATCCACTTTCATGGAATGGTGCCTTAGGTGAGCTGCTACATTAAAAGGGCAAAGTCGATTTCATCTATGATTTTAGAGGCATTGCACTGTTCTCAAAAAAGAGCTGAAATCTCAAGGTTTGATGAAGAATACATAAAAGAATCAATCACACTGCCCAAGCTTGTGTATATAGTATTTGATTACCTCTATCTTATACATATCATACTGGTCCTAGAACAGCTAATTCTAAATCAAGGAAACTTCGCATGGGAAAGAATCTAGAAATGTTCTTTCCTGACCATTATCATAAAAAAATGTGGTATAGTGCTATTGAACCATAGGAGTATTTTTTATAGGTCAGACACACTCAAATATTGACAATTTCATATGGTCCAACCCAAGAGATCAGAGGTTGAACTAGATATGGTACAAATGATGAGGTCTTCCATGAGATCACAGCCTACAACTTGCTAAATTGGGCTCCACATAATCTGCTTTTTATCACATCTTTTGTTCCAGTTCATTAAGTACTTGCTTAAATAAAGCACCCTGTTAAGTGATTTATAAATTTGTATATTTAAGAGGCAGCGGTTCAAAGGAAATGGTGAGTAGATTCTATAACACCTAAACAAATTTTTAAGTGGAGCTACTCTTAAAGGGAGCTGTCTTATTTTTGTTTTCATTTTCTCCTTCTTAGTTTGTTTTTCTTTAAATAATGGAACTCAACCCTAGAGAGGATATTCAATGTACTACACTGGGTGCAATTATAGACAAGAGGAAAAACAATGTATCTCCTATTACCATTAAATGTGTATTTTATATTTGCTTCATAATGATAAAATTGTGGCTGTTCTTTTGAGTTCTTACAACAGAAGTTGTTTCCTTCACACCCGTAGGATTTATGGCAGGCAGACCACAGAGGGTCTCCCTTTCTGGATTTGTGGCAGTTTTTCTGAGGGAGCACAATGTGACATATTTACCTTCAAAACTCAAATTTAGCTTTGAGAATTTTATGACAGATCTTAAGACAATTTTTTCTTATAAAATCAAGCTTGGAAATCACTGATACACTCAAATTGCACAGCCTCTTCCTGTTTCAAACTAATAGAGATACTGATCTGTTGAACTATTCTATAAAAGGAGGAGATAATGACCCAAGGCCAGAAGACACTGAATTATTTTTAAACCAATTGGTCACCTTTCCCCACAAACCTCTGCTTAACGGATCTTTATAGTAGTAACAGTAACCAGGAAAAACTCACTTTGAAGTTCACCCACCATGCACCCAGGAGCCCACAGGCTTCAGGGACTCCAAGGTGCAGGTTCTAGAAGCAGCTGCAGAGCCCTCTGGGAGCAGGGAGCAATGACAAAGGCAAAATTAACCTTTGAGCAATTTCCTGCTTTGAAGACTTAAGTCAGCATTTAATCTCATTGGGATGTGGGTTTTCCCATTGGCTTTTTCAAATTAAATTTGTCAAATACAATTCACCTAATCTTATATGTAGTATTCTTATTAGGGCATTACCATGTAAAATAGATGATCATTATAGGACTATTACAAGGGTTAAAGGTCAGAAAAATAGAGCAATTATCATCACTTATAGATCCATGGAGAGGCAGTATGGCACAATGGAGAGAAGTCTAATAAATTTGATTTCAAAAACCACTAGATTTTCAGTAAAGATTTCAGTATTCATGTTCACATTCTCCCCAGCCAGAGGTTTCTGAGGCTTTCTGCTCTGATCTTACTGGTCTTTTTCCTCTCTCCCTGAGGAAGAAGGAGGGGCGTGCGGGGAAGTCTTTTCACCTCTGAAAAGACTGACTCAGCCAGGGCACGTGGGCCCCAGGGAGAACAGAACAGTGCCCCCAATATTTTTTTCCTCTAGTGCTTTGTAATAATATATATATATATATATATATA
>JAQZBX010023055.1:0-31106 GCA_029593785.1 Cabassous unicinctus | reverse complement strand
AGAAAATATGGCTAATGTAAGTAATTCTTTCACAGTAATAACACAGAATGTTAATGGATTAAACTTTCCAAGCAAGAGACACAGAATGGCATAATGGATAAGGAAATCTGGTCCATCTATATGCTGTCTATAAGAAACCCACTGTAGACCCAGGGACACATGGAAGCTGAATGTGAACAGTTGGAAAACAATTTTCCATGCAAACGATAACCAAAAAAGGATGGAAATATCTCTACTAATATTGGACAAAATAGACTTTAAATGCAAAACTATTGTAAGAGACAAAGAAGGATATAATACATTAATAAAATGGGTAATCTATCAAGAAGAACAATCATGAACATTTATGCACCTAGCCAGGGTGCCTCAGAATACATGAGTGGAAAAAGAGATGCCTCTACAATTACAGTGGTGGACTTTAATACACCATTATCACCATTAGACAGAACATCTTAACAGGATCAATAAAGAAACAGAGAACTTGAATAATACACTGGATGATCTGGTCCTAATAGACTTATACAGAACATTACACCCAAGTACAACAGGATATACATTCTTGAGCAAGCATGGATCATTCTCCAGGATAGGTGACAGAACAACACTGAATGAATTCAGAAAGATTGAAATTATACAAAGAAATTTTTCTGACCGTAATGGAATGAAGCTAGAAATCAGTAAGGGACAGAGAAGCAGATTAGACATAAAGATATGGAAGTTAAACAACATAGTCTTAGACAATCAGTGGGTCAAGGAGGAAATTGCAAAAGAAATCAGTAACTACCTTGAAACAAATGAAAATGAAAACAGAACATATCAAAACCTATGGGATGCAGCAAAAGTAGTGCTGAGAGGGAATTCATATCTATAAATGCCTATATTAAAAATGAAGAAAGAGCTAAAATCAAAGACCTAACTATGAACATGGAGGAATTAGAAAAAGAACAACAAACTAACTCCAAAGCAAGTAGAAAGAAGGAAATAACAAAGATTAGAGCAGAGTTAAATGAAATTGAAAATAAGAATGCACTAGAAAAAATAAAACCAAAAGCTGGTTCTTTAAGATTAATAAAATTGACAAATATTAGCTATACTAACAAAGAAAAAAAGAGAGAAGATGGAAATACATAAAATAAGAAACAAGGAAGGGGATATCACCACTGACCCCACAGAAATATAGAGTATCATAAGAGGATACATTGAAAAATTGTATGCCAACAAGATGGATAATTTAGAGGAAATGGACAAATTCCTAGAAACACACAAGCAGCCTACATTGATGAAAGAAGAAATTGATGAACTCAACAGACCAATCACAATTTGCAAATTTATTAATCATCAAAAAACTCCCAACGAAGAACAGCACAGAACCAGATGGCTTCACAGGTGAATTCTTCCAATCATTCCAGAAAGAAATAACAACAATCCTGTGAAAACTCCTCCAAAAAATTGAAATGGAAGGAACATTGCCTAACTCATTCTATGATGCCAACATCACCTTAACACCAAAGCCAAACAAAGATGCCACAAGAAAGGAAAACTATAGATCAATCTCTCTAATGAACCTAGATGCTAAAACCTCAACAAAATACTTGCTAATCTTTTTCAACAACACATCAAATGAATTATACACCATGACCAAGTGAGTTTCATCCCTGTTATGCAAGTATGGTTCAACAGAAGAAAATCAATCAATGTAATACACCACATAAACAAATCAAAGACAATTCACATGATAATCTCTATAGATGCAGAAAAAGCATTTGACAAAATTTAGCATGCTTTCCTGATAAAAATATTTCAAAAGATAGGAATAGAAGGAGACTTCCCCAACATGATAAAGGGTATATATGAAAAACCCAAAGCTAACATCATATTCAATGGTGAAATCCTAAAAGCTTTCCCTCTAAGATCTGGAACATGACAAGGATTTCCACTGTCACTGCTCTTATTTAACATTGTTAAATTTAACATTGTTATTTAACATATTAACATTGTTAAATAAGTGCTCAAGTACTCCCTTGAGCACTTAGGCAAGAAAAAGACATAAAAGTTATCCATATTGGAAAAGAAGAAGTAAAAATTTCACTATCTATTTGCACATGACATGATCATGTACCTCTAAAGCCCTTTGAAATCTACAACAAAGCTTCTAGAGCTTATAAATGAGTTCAGTAAAGTGGCAGGTTATAAGATCAATGTGCAAAAATCAGCAGCATTTCTGCACACCAATAATGAGCAATCTGAAGAGTAAATGACAAAAGTCCCATTTACAATAGCAGCTAAAAGAATCAAATACCTAGAAATAAATTTAACTAAAGATCTAAATGATTTCTATGCAGAAAACTGCACAACTCTGTTAAAGGAAATCAAAGAATAAATGGAAATAAATAAATGGAAGAATATTCCCTTTTCATGGATAGGAAGACTAAACATCATTAAGATGTTTATCCTACCCAAACTGATTTACATATTAATTGGAATCCAAATAAAAATTACCACAGCAATTTTTGCTGATTTGGAAAAGCTAACTATGAAATTTATTTGGAAGGGCAAGGGTCCCTGAACTAAAGACATATTGAAGAATAAAATGAAATCATAGGAATCACACTACCTAATTTTAAAAGATACTACAAAGCTACAGTGGTCAAAACTGCATAATATTGGCACAAGGATAGACACCTTGACCAATGGAACCAAATTGAGGGTTTTGATAAAGATCCTCACTTATACAGTCAACTGATATTCAACAAAGCCACCAAGCCTACTCAACTGGGAGAGAATGGCCTTTTCAACAAATGGTGCTTGAAGAACTGTATATCCATATCCTAAACAATGAGAGAAGCACACCACCTCACACCTTGTACAAAAATTAACTCAAGATTGATCAAAGATCTAAATATAAGAGCCAACACCCTAAAGATCTTGGGAGATAATGTAGGGAAACATGTACAAGATCTGGTATTAGGAAATGGTTTCATGAACTTTACACCTAAAGCATGAGTGAAAAAAGAAAAAATAGATAAGTGGGGCCTCCTTAAAATTAAAACCTTTTGCACCCCAAAGGAGTTTGTCAAGAAAGTGAAAAGGCAGCCTACTGAATGGGAGAAAATATTTGGTAAAAATCTATCTAATAGGGGCCTAATATCCAGCATATATAAAGAAATCCTACATCTCAAAAATAAAAAAGACAACCCATTAAAAAATGTGCAACTGATTTGAATAGACACTTCTCCAAATAAATACAAATGGCTAAATAGCACATGAAAAGATGCCCAATATCACTAGCCATTAGGGAAATGCAAATCAAAACCACAATGAGATATCATCTTACACTCATTAGACTAGTGGCTATTAAAAAATCAGAGGACTACAAGTGTTGGAGAGGATGTGGAGGAATGGGAACCCTCATTCACTGATGTAGGGAATGTAGAATTGTGCAGCCATTGTGGAAGATAGTTTAGTGGTTCCTCAGGAAACTAACTATTGAACTACCATATGATCCATCAATCCCACTTCTGGGTACATATCCAGAAGAATAGAAAGCAGAGACACAAAGAGATATATGCACACCATATATCTCTTTTGGCATTATTCAACTATTGCCAAAAGTTGGAAACAACCCAAATATCCACCTACAGATGAATGGATAAGCAAACTCTGCTGTATACATTCAATAGACAATTACTCATCTGGAAGAAGGAATGTAGTATTAGCACACAGACTAACATGCATGACTATTGAAGAACCTATGTTGAGTGAAGCAAGGCAGGCACTGATGGACAAATATTACATGACCTCACTGATATGAATTAAGCAAATTGAGCGGACTCATAGAGCTAGAGTTTGGGAGATAGGTTTACAGGGGACAGAAAGGGAGTAGAGGTTTGTGAGTCAATGCCCATATGGGCAAAAAATATGATGAGTCAGAATGGTGTAGTTGTGCAGTGGATGGGCATGACAGTAGTGCAGGGATGCTATTGGGTTGGGTGGAGCAGGTCTGTGAAGATGTAGGCTGGGGTCATAGTTTGGACTGTCCATAGAACTGCCAGGGATGGCTTGGGGAGGGAGCAGGTGAACTCTGGGGATTTGCAGGTATGTGGTTGAAACTACAACTTTGGGAATATTCTTTTGACATATATGGCAGGGGAGGGTTACTGTTTTAGGGTGTTGGATGTGGGAGGCTTATGGGACATGGCATACCTGGGGCAGAATTCTAGGGAGTGTGTGAGTGTTCCTCTTGTCATAGTGTGTTGTATCACTGGGTGGAGACCTACACAATGAATTGGAAGTTGTTGGACTCCCATCCTGGGGAGTCCTGCTAAGTTCTCAAAGAGAGGGGCAGAAGTCTCTCAAGAGCATAGGCAGTGCCTAATAGGGGAGGATAGGCCAGCATATCAAGCCCTCAATGTAGTTGCAAGCAACTATGAATCTTGATTTTCAAGGTAGTTGCAAGTAACTATGAATCTTGATTTTCAAGGAATGAAGCTTTGTGGTTGCCATGGGTCCTGAGGGTAAGGGGAGGAAGGAATAAAATAGATGGAACCTGCGGTATTTTGGGGACATTGGAATTTTTCTACATGATCTTGCAATGATGGATACAGGCTGTATTAGCCAAAGGTGTGCTGATACATAATACCAGAAATTGGTTGGTTTTTATAAAGGGTATTTATTTGGGATAGAAGCTTACAGTTACCAGGCCATAAAGCATAAGTTACTTCCCTCATCCAACTCTGTGAGGGGTCTGGCTTCCTGGGTTCCTCTCTTCCCAGGGCTTGATTCTCTTTCAGCTGCTTATTCTCTCCACAAGGCCAGCTGTAAACTATCAGGCAAATGGCTGTCTCTTTTCCCAGGGCCTTCTCTCCTTCCTCACGACCAAGCTCCTCTGAATGCTTACTTCCTGGGGCTCCAGCTCAAGACTCCAACATCAGAACTCCAACTCAAAGACTCCATCTCACAACTCCAACTCTGTCCTTTTCCATGTCTTTTATCTTTGATTCCCACCCACCAAGGGGTGGGACTTAATGCCCTACTGACATGGCCCAGTCAAAGCCCTAGTCATAATTTAATCATGCCCAGATGAACAGACAAGTTTACAAGCATAACACAACATCTATTTTTGGAAATCATAAATAATGCCAAACTGCTACACAGGCCATGATAAAATTTCATCAAAATTTATATTAAGTGTATGGCCCAAAATGTAAATGATATTGTAAATCATTGACCATAGTAGCAATGCTTCAATATTTGTACAATTCTAACAAATGTTCCATCTACATGTAAAATGTTATTAATAGGGGAAAGGGGGAAAGGAGCAGACTGTTGGGTATATGGGAATCCCCTATATTCTGTACATAACATTTCTGTAACCTCAAAGTTCTTTGAAGATAAAATGAAAAAATAAGGCACTGGGGAATATAAAGAAGAAAAAGTCACTGTACATACAAGACAACAGATCTTACAGTGATGAAAGACAATGTCAATTTAAAAAGAATTTTTTTTTCAAATTAAAAAAAAATTTTATTTTAATTGTTATTTTTAAAACTATCATTATCATCTTATTTTCTTATTAATTTTATTTGGTTATATTTTTCTTCATTTTTTAAGAAGTTTTGGATCACAGAAGCTGTGGCAGGGGAGGATCATTGGTGTGGGGTGTCAGTGATGGGGGATGCATGGGAGGAAGTTCACCTGGAGCATACTTATAAGGCATATGAATGAGTTCAAGTGTACATGGGACCTTGTCACGGTAGGTGGAGATCCACACAATAACTGAAAGAATATTGAATTCCCATCCTGGGGAGCTCTGCTACATTCTCTAATGGGACAGCCAGAACCGTCCAAGTACAGGGGCAGTGACAACTGAAAGAGGGTGGACCATTAACAGGCCCTTGATATTGATGAACCTTTTCTTTTGAAATTGAAACTTAGCCTAGTATTATATGTTGTCTAAGAGTTACCTCCTGAGAGCTTCCTTGTTACTCAAATGTGGCCTCTCTCTAAGCCAAAACTCAGCATATAAATGTAATACCCTGGCATGGGACACGACTCCCATGGATAAGCCTCCCTGGCAAAAGAGATTACTATCAAGTGCCAACTAGCAATGCAACTGGAAAAAGACCTTGACCAAAAGGGGGAAAGGTTAAATATTAATGTGTTTTTATGGCTAAAAGACTTCAAAGTGAGTTGGGACATCATTCCAGAGGTTACGCTTATGCATGTCTCAGCAGGATCTCATTGACTGCCACAGAAAATATTGCCTCAACTAGTGGGGCTCCTGAGGGTTCTGGAGACATCCAGACACTATAGGCAGGGCAGACAGCTCAGGAGTTTGGCACCATGCAAGTGGCCTCTACTTTCAAATTTATGCTCCTCAGTGTGACAGAGTTGGACTCAGTTGTGGTCTCCATACACATGGCCCTTCTGCCCCTTCTATTTGAACATATAGTTAGTACTAGAGTTGATAGGTGTATTAAGAGATTTATATCTTTGGGCTATCCAGGTGCCAGTGGGGCCCTGAATCTCAACAGAGTTGCAACACCTACTCTCCAGTTCATCAGACTCATCCAGGACAACTAACAAGGTGATGATGATGGACAATAAACATCCCTGGAACAGAGAGAATCTGCAACTGCTAGCAAGATAGTCCCATCCATTTTCCCATGGGATCTAAGCCCCCTCTCCATTAGAGGTGGAGTGGTCATTGCCATCCCAGAATCCTCAGGAATGGGGAATGAAAGATGGACTAGAGTAAGCCTACTGTTATTCTACTGTAGCCTTATTGTTATTCTAGCAATGGAAGAACTTTTATTATTGATGTGGAGACAGTGACCACCAGAAGTTCTGAGGGGAATGAGAGGGAAATATAGTTGTAATATGGGGACATTTTCAAGGCATTGGAATTGCCCTGAATGAAGTTGCAATATCAGATACAGGCCATTATATATCTTGCCATAACTTACAAAGTTGTGCAGGACAGAGTATAAATTATAATCCATGCCTAGTGGCAATGCTCCAATATATTTTCATCAATTGTAACCAATGTACAACACTAATGAAGGATGTTGTTAATGTGGGAAAGTGTGTGAGGGTTAGGCAGTGGGGCATATGGATATCCCCTATATTTTATATGTAACATTTTTGTAATCTAAGTATCTTTTTAAAAAAAATTTTGGGATGCAGATGTGGCTCAGGTGACTGAGCAACCACCTACCACATGAGAGGTCTGAGTTTGGTTCCCAGTGCCTCCTAAAGAAGACAAGACAGTGAGCTGGTGGGATGGGCTGGAGCATTGAGCTGACACAACAAGATAACAAAGTGAGACGATGCAACAAAGATAGACAGTGAGGAAATACAATGAGAGATGCAATAAAGCAGGGAGCAGAAGTAGCTCAGGTGATTAGGTGTCTCCCTCCCACATGGGAGGTCCCAGGTTCAGTTCCCAGTGCCTCCTAAAAAGAGAAGACCATCACACAACAAACAGACAAAGCAAATGCAAACAATGAGGGGGTGGGGAGAAATAAAGAAATAAAATCTTTAAAAAAATTTTCAAGAATGAAAATTGAATTTAAATATTAAAAAAAATTTTTTTAAATAAATGAGTCTTTTGGGGAGTTTGTGTACCTCATTGGTAGAGCACCTGCTTCCCACGTATGAGGTCCTTGTTCAATCTGCAGTACCTCCTAAAAAAAAAACTGAAAATAAGTATGTCTGTTGTAGTCAACAAATAGATGGCTCATATTTTTTCCCATTCTGTCATTCTATGTCTTTTAATTGAGTTCAATCCATTAACATTCAATGTTATTACTGTAAAGGCATTACTTACCTTGTCCATTTTATCCCTTGGCTTTCTGTTTTCATATCTTACTATTTTCTTTTAACCATTCCAGTTTTCCTTATTTATTATCTTCATTACTACACTTTTCTCCAAGTCTCTCATCCTTGTCATTTCCTTTCAGACTGTAACATACCGTGGAGTATCTTTTGTAGAACAAATCTCTTGATGACATACTCTCAGTTTTTATTTGTTTGTGAAGACTTTAAACATTTTTGAAGGATAGTTTTTCTGGAGACAGGATTCTTGGCTGGCAGTTTCTTCTTTCAGTACCTTGAATATATTATACCACTGTTGTAGCAGTTTGGCAGTTTGATATAGTTATGAATTCCAAAAATAGATATTGGATTATGCTTGTAACTGGTCTGTTCATCTGGGAATGATTAAGTAATGATTGGGGCTTTGATTGGACCATATCAGTAGGGCATTGAGCCCCGCCCCTTGGTGGGTGGAGAATCAAAGATAAAAGACATGGCAAAGGACAGAACTGGAGTTTTGATGTTGGAGTCCTGATGCTGAGTTTTAAGGCTGGAGCCTGGGGAAATAAGCACACAGAGGAGCTTGTTCTTGAGAAAGGAGAGAAAGCTCCTGGAAAAGAGATGAGCATTTGCCTGATTGTCTACAGCTGGCCTTGTGGAGAGAGGCAAAGCCTAGAGAGCCTCATAGTCTACAGCTGACCTTGTGGAGATATCAGAGAAGCTGAGCCTGGAGACAAGCAAGCCCCGGGAAGACAGGAACCCAGGAAGCCTGAACCCTCACATATGTCAGCAGCCAGCTTGCTCCAACAGTCTTCTTACCTCCATGACTTCTGATGAGACATCAGAAATTACACTTATTAAGGCTCCCATGTAAGTGATACTTTGCCTTTCTCTTGCTACTCTGAGAAACCTCTATGTGTGGTATTTAACATTTTGAATAGTATATGTCTCATAGTAAATCTATTCAAATTTGTTCTGTTTGAATTCAGGAATATTGATATTCATGTCTTCCATATAGATTGGAAAATTTTCAGTCATTATTTCCTTAAAAATTCTTTCTACCCCTTTTCCATTCTCTTCTCCTTCTTGGATTTCTATAAAGCATATATTTTTGTGTTTCATGCTATCATACAATTCCCTGAAACCCTGTTCAATTTTTCCATTCTTTTCCCTTTCTGTTCTCTCTTTTTCAGTTCAAATGCTCTGTTATCTAATTCACTAATTCTGTTCTCAACCAGATCAAATCTGCTATTATATGCCTTTAATGTGTTTTTAATCTCATCTATTGTATCTCTCATTTCCATCAGTTCTGTATTTTCTTTACAGGCTTTCAGATTGTTCTTTATGCTCACACAGTGTCATCTTAAAATCCTTTACCTCATTAGTCATATTTTCCTTCAATTTCTTGAACTTATAAGGAGATTTGTGTGAACATCATTGATTAGTTGTCTATACTCCTGTGTCTCATCTGGATTCTTGGTTTGTTCCTTTGCTTGTCCATATCTTTCTGTTTCTTAGTATGTCTTGTTATTTTTTCTTGATATCTAGGCATCTGATTGTGGTGGTGATTTTACTCTGTCCATCAATTTCTTTCTCTTGCCTAGTGGTTTTATTTTACAGCTCTTCTTGAATTTCTGGTTCAATTTTTCTAAAACTTTAAGTTTTCCCTGTTTAAGTTATAAAAACAGGGGCAGGGAGTCACTGATGGACCATAGAATAGATCTAAGGTGACTGGGAAAGAAACAGGGGAAACAAGGCTTGTCTTTCTTCACTTTCCTGGCTGGCCATCAGATGGTGCTCTTTGGCAAACCTTTCTACTGTGATGAATCCTTCAATTTCCATTGACTTCTGAGATATAGATTCAAAATCAACTATACTGATTATACTCCCTGAACAGAAAACACGATCAAGCTTCTGTGGCACCCTTCCTTTTCCATTGGAGGAATATGTCCTTTCCCCTCTCTGTTGGCTGCTTAGCTGCAGGGTTTATGAAGGTTGATCACCTAAAGTTTGGGGGATGAGTGCCATTCCCAGGTGTAAGGCCAACAACTCACAGTTTTCCCTTTGGCCCCTTAGTCTCTCCATCCCCAGTTCTCATTGATGATGTGTGTGGCACTCTCCTGTTCTGAAGGTCCACAAAGCAGCTCCCTGGGATGACTTCTATGCTTTCACTCTATTTAGTAAGAAAGCTGCACCCTATCTGAGCTACTCTGATACCATCTTCCCAGAACTCACACCATTGATTTTTGTTGGTTGGGTTTCACTTTTGCCCAAAACTTTAATTTCTCTTAATTCCAGACCTTTCAGAAGACTTACATCACATACTAATTTTTACAAACTTTCCCATTGCTCTTTTCTATATTTAATGGGGGCAGGTCTCTTCATGTTTATGAGGATTCTGTATACATGAACCCTTCAATAATATATATTCTCATAATATGGATTTTCTATTTGCTTCCAACCCATCTGGACTGGAGGACATATTGAGACAGATACTCTCCTGGGGCCCATTAATGACGTTATCATACAGCCCCAACATCTGTTATGGGACCATTCGTTATAGGACACATTTAAACCTAAATTCTCACCATGTAGGAATGTTCCACATTTTTCAGTATATATGGGATGGATGATTAATCTTTCCACATGAATCTCGTTCAGTAAATTTCAATTATTGCTTCAGTACCATTTACATAAACATATGTACCACCAAGAAGGGAAATTAGCAACTCCACCTGGTAAATGATATTCACACTAGAAAATAGTGCAGGAGGAAAAACCCTCTCCCACCATGATGAAACAGACAATATTAGCAATATTATTATTGGAATAATTCACACCAAGAGGGGAAGCAGCATAAACCAAGAAAAAGCCTAGTAGATGCAGACCTATGCCATTCTGTTGGATTTTTGTTGTTGTTGTTTTTGTTATTGTTCTAGATGATTTCATTAGTTTGCAATCCAGAGGCTCAAATCCTCCAAATAAGCCATTCTTTCAAACTAAAAGGTCACATGCCATCAAATTTGGCTAATAGAAGCCTTGCAGTTCAAAGACCTTGCAGGCTTGTCTATCTCCAGTTGAACCAATTTAGGCAATAGGAATTTGTCCATAGGAATTGGACAAATTGGAGGAGCTGACTACAGGCTAATACTGGAACTCCAATCTCAGTCACAACCTGGCATATTATTAATATAATATGCCAGTCACAACCTGGCATATTATTAATAAAATGCTCCCAAATCTAGCCATATGATTTACAACCTATTTGTAACAGAGTCTTTCTCATCACCTATCTGAGCAAAACCTTGGACTATTGGGAGCTTTTACATTGAGCTATCATCAGTTGGGGCTTTAATTGTACAAACTGGGTCCTGGCTCTTTGGTCAAATTACAGCAACATCAACTTTGCTAGCTCTGCACTCAAAAAGCCCCTTGAATTAATAGATATTTGCAAGTCAGAATCTTGGCCTAATGTTGCCTTCCAATTCTACAAGCATTTAGAGGTCCTGAGCTGCAGGCCACAGGCCGTGTGTGTGCAGTCTCTTGGGGTGGGGTGGCAAGTACCTTCTGGGGTTGGGCCCCTGCACCATCATAGGCCCAGGCCTTCCCCTGCTCCTCATTTCTCTGGCAATTTCTCCTTCATGTTCCAACCTGTCAGTCTACCTGGCCATACTCCTCATGTGGCCTGGGCTTCAGCACCTGGAGCTTTATGCCCAGAGGTGTCTGGAAGTGTTGGGAGGCCACTGATAGTGACAGGTCCTGGGAGAAGAGGCAGAGGCAACATGTTCTCCTTAAATCTGCCTGTATTAGTCAGGGTTCTCTAGGGAAACAGAATCAACAGGGGATATCTGTAAATAGTATGAGATTCTACAAGAGTCTCACATGACTGTGGGGATGCACAAGTCCAGGTTCCACAGGCAGACTGCAAACCAGTGGCTATGATGAAAGTCCAATGAAGGTCCTTGATGAGCTTCTAGAATTCATTGGCTGTACAAAGATGGGCTGAGAAATTCTCTGAATGCTGAAATCACTTCCCCTTTTAAGGCATTCAACTGATTGGATAAAGCATCACTTGTTGCTGATGAACATCTCCCTGTTTATGTAGATATAATTAGCCATCTATGCATTAAACTCATTGATGCCTAAATCCCATAAATATCCTTGTAATACAATTAGCCAAGTGCTTGCTTGACCAAACAATTGGGCACAATTACCTGGCAGAGTTGACACATTAGCCCAACCATCACACTGCCCATACCCACATTCAGATCCTATTTTACCCCAGACTGATGATAAATTTAATTTGGAACCAACAATTAATAAACTAGAGCCAATCCTTTTGCCAGGAGAATTGTCATAAATGAAGTCAATTTTGTACAAAAATGCATTGCAACAGACACAAGTCATAATATGATCTATGGGAATTGCTGATACGCAATAACTTCAAATTTTCCTTTGATCTTAACACTTTGTAAAAGAGCATTCTTATACTATGAACAACAATCTTCATCTACCACCCAAATCATTATATTATACAGTCCCTCATTATTCTCTATCTTCATTTCAATTGAAATATTAAAACCACAGACTACCCCTTTCACACACAATCACATTTATAAATCAGCAGTGTTAGTTACATTCACTATAATGTAGTTCCATCAACTCTATTTCACATTTACAATAAACATTATTAAAAATTCTAGATACATTAAGCATCAGCTCCCATTCTCCACCCATATTCTATTTCCTATGGGATTCTAAGGGCATGTGGGATTTTTCTTTCTGTAGTAATGAAAATGATTGAAAATTGAGGTGATGACAACACAACTCGGATGAATATGAGAGCCACTGAGTGTACATAGATTTTACAAAGCATGGGACTGTATAAAACAATGAATCATTTAGTGGAAGATTGTGGTTAATTGAACAAAAATGAGAACATTCTCTTACAAACTATAAGAAGTACATACTACTAATATATGGTGTCAGTAACAAGGTGAGTTAGGGGAAAAATAAAACTAATGTAAGATATTGGCTATAGGTAGTAGTAATGTTTTGATGATACTCTTTCATGGTTTGTAACCATTGTTTCACAGCAATGCAAGGTGTTGGTGGTGAGATAATGTATGGGAGCTTTGTATGATGATATGCGTGTTTGTTTTATAAGCTCACAACTTTTATTATACACTCATTGTTTATGGATGTTCATTTATGTTCATTTTTTTCAATATTAAAAAAAGTTTAAAAATTTTCCTTTATTTCAGATGATCCAATGACATTATAGAAATTCCATTACAAAAACCTTCTTCTTGTTGAACAGGATGTCCCTTTGACATGTATTGAGCAAATTGTCACAGTAATTGACCACAAAAAGAAGCAGAAAGTCCTAGGCCCCAAGCAGAAACTGAAATTTAATCCAACATTTAATAATTTATTGTAAAGATTTCAAGATTGTCAGATTTTGCTTGATAAATCATGACCCAAAACTGCAAAAAAGGTATACCTAGCAATAGCTCATTGTTCACAGCCAACAAACTTGACACTACTCTTTGCATTTGAATATGTTGGAAAAAATACCGCAATTCAGGGAGGTCTTGAGTTTGGTTCCTGATGCCTCCCAAAAGGAAAACAAGCACACAATGAACAGACACAGAGAGCAGACAGTGAGTGCAAACAATGAGGGGGAAGAAATAGATAAAGAAAACAAATCTTTAAAAAAAGACTGAAGCCATAATTGTGGGTAAGTGACATTGGATTAGGCAGGCAGAGCTCAATTCTCTCACAAAAACAATGGAGAAAGAGCCAAAAGCTGTTCGAGTGACCTGCTTTGGGTGTTAGCAGACAGGAGGGTGAGGGACAGAGAGATAAAGAACTCAAAATAACAAATGTGAGTTACCTAACCCTCATGGCATTTGGGAAGGGCTCCACTCCTGCACCCCCAAAATATTTAACTGGCTAAAGCCCCTGGTTCACTGTAGCTGACTGAAAGGGGAACAAATATATTCTTCCCTGTCAGCTGTTACAAGGAAAAAGAGAAGGTGATTGGGGGCTTTCTTTCAGTGAATTCAGCCAGAAGAGCCTGCTTTCAAACTCAGTTATGTCCAGACCAAAACACAGGAAAATGGAGATTGAAAGAAACACCTCTGTGGAAAGGTGCACAGATAAGCACCATCTATAGGCAGGTATGGAAATTACCTGGACAAAACTGCTTTGGTTCTCTCTATACCTTAACTCCTGGGAGAAAATCTGCACCCCATTAATGAGTCCCTCACATGATTTTGATAACTTAAGCTGGGCAATTTTAAAGACTTAGAATAAATTGAACCAAATATCAAAGAAGAGCTGGGGGAAAAATCAATAGGCAAGAGAGAGAAACTGGCCATCAAAGTAAATTCACCAACATATTAAGATGTTTAGATAGGAAACAGGAAGAGATGGCCCAGCCAAAGGTACAAACCAAATATACTGAAGATATACAGGATTTAAGAAAATTAATCAATGATAATCACACAACTCTCCTAAATCAATTCAAAGAATTGAAAGAAAATATGACTAAAGAGATAAAAGATATACAGGTGAGCATAAAGAAAACTTTGACAGTCTACAAAGAAAAGTAACATGCCTTATAGGAATGGAAGGCATGATGGATGAGCGGATTTGAATTGCTCGAAGACAAAATTAGTGATTTTAAATATAGAATATCTGAACTGGAAAAGACAGGAAAACAGACAGAGAAGAGAATGGAAAAAATGGAACAGGGTCTCAGGGAATTGCATGACGATGTGAAACACACAAACCTTCACATTATTGGTTTCCCAGAAGGACAAGAGAATGGAAAAAGGTGCAAAAAGAATATCTGAGAAAATAATGACCAAAAACATCCCATCCCATATGAAAGACATAAATATCAATATCCAAGGACAACACACCCTACAAATAATAAATCTGAACAGACCTACCTCAAGATACCTACTATTCAGAATGAAAAATATCAGAGATCCAGAGAGGATTCAGAAAGCAGCAAGAGAAAAGCAAAGTAGCACATACAAGGGAACCTCAATAAGATTAAGTGCTAACTTGTCATCAGAAACCATGGAGGAGAGAGGAAAGTGGTATGATGTTTTTTAAAGTACTGAAAGAGAAAAACTGCCAGCTAAGAATTCTGTATTCAGGAAAACTGACGTTAAAAAATGAAGGTGAGTTCAAGTCTTCACAGACAAACAAAAACTGATAGAATATATTACCAAAGACCAGAATTACAAGAGCTACAAAAGGGAATGTTGCAGCCTGAAAGGAAAAACAAAGGCAAGAGATTTGGAGAAGAGTGTAGAAATTAAGATTATTAGGAAGGATAAATTAAAGTGTAAAAAGATAGACAATATTATGATATGACAACAGAAAGCCAATGGACAAAATAGATGAAGTAATGCCTTTACAGCAATAACATTGGATGTTAATGTCTTGAACTTGCCAGTCAAAAGACATAGACTGATAAAATGGATAAAAATTAAGAACCATATATATACCTTGTCTACAAGAAACTCACCTCAGACATAGGACAAAACCAGATATAAAGTGAAATGTTGGGAAAAGATATTCCATACAAATAGTAATCAAAAAAGCTGGAGTAGCAATACTAATATTGGACAAAATAGATTTTAAATGGAAAACTGTTTTAAGGGGTGAAGAAAGTCATTGCATATTAATAAAAGGAGCAAGTCACCAAGAAGGAAGAACTATATTAAATATTTATGCACCAAACCCAAGTGTCCCAAGATATATGAGGTACACACTGGCAAAACTGAAGGGAGAAATAGATGTCTCTACAATATTGGAGACTTAACTACACCACTCTCAGTATTGGATAGAACTTCAGGAAAAAGGATAAATAAAGAAACAGAGCACTTGAGTAATATGATAAGTAAACTAGGACTAGAAGACATCTATAGAGCATTGCACCCCAAAACATCAGGATATATTTTCTTTTCCAGCATTCATGGTCCTTCTCCAAGATAGACCATATGTTGGGTCACAAGACAAGTCTCAGTAAATTTTAAAATATTGAAATTAAACAAAATGCATTCTCTGATCAGAGCAGAATAAAGATGGAAATTGATGATGGGTGGAAAATGGAAAATCCATAAATATATGGAGATTAAACAGCACACTAATAAATAACCAGTGGGTGAAAGAAGAAATTGAAAGAGAATTCAGCAAATATCTTGAGATGAATGAAAATGAGGGTGCAACATATCAAAACCTATGGGACATGGCAAAGGCTGTGTTGAGATGGAAATTTTTAGCCCACAATGCTTTCATTAAAAATGAAGAAAGATCTAAAATTGAAGATATAACTTTTTCCTGGAGGAACTAGAAAAAGAACAACAAACTAATCCCATACCAAGCCAAAGGAAAGAACTATAAAGCTCAGAGCAAAAATAAATGGAATTGAGGAAAGAAATAGAGAATTAACAAAACCAAAATTTGGTTCTTTGAGAAGATCAACAATCAACAAACCCTTAGCTAGACTGACAAATAAAAAGAGAAGACACAAATTAAAAAATCACAAATGAAAGGGAGAAAATTTCCACTGACCTTGCAGAATTAAGAGTGATCACAGGAGGATTCTATGAACACTTGTATGCCAAAAACCTAGACAATGTAGATGAGATGGAAAAATTCTTAGAAACATACGAACTGACCCTAGAAAACATGGAAGACTTCAATAAAGCAATCACAAGGGAAGAGATTGAAACAGCCATCAAAAACCTCCCAAAGATGAAAAGCTTGGGTCCAGATGGTTTCACAGTGAATTCTACCAATCATTGAAAGATGATCTTACATCAATCTTGCTCAAGCTCTACGAAACTCATTCTATGAAGCCAAGATCACCCTAATACCAAGACCAGATAAAGATACTGTGAAAAAAGAAAATTAAAGACAAATATCCCTAATGAATATAGATGATAAATCTTCAACAAAATACTTGCAAACTGAATTCAAAATCACATTAAAAGAATTATACACCATGATCAAGTGGGTTTTATCCCAGGTATGCATGGGTGGTTCAACAAAAGAAAATTAATTAGATTAAGAAAATTAAGTATAGAGAAAAATCTCATGATCACCTCAATTGATGCAGAAAAGGAATTTGACAAAGTACAGCACCATTTCTTGATTAAAAAACCCTCCAAAAGATAGGAATAGAAGAAAGCTTTCTTTATATGGTAAGGTGCATATATGAAAAACTTATAGCTAGCATTGTACTCAATGGTGAAAGACTGAAACCTTTCTCACTGAGATGAGGAACAAGACAAGGATGCCTACTGTCACCATTATTTTTCAATATTGTGCTAGAATCACTAGCTAGAGCAATTAGGTACAAAAAAGAAATAAAAGGCACCCAAATAGGAAAGGAAGAAGTAAAACTTTCACAATTCATTGATGGTATGATCCTATATCTAGAAAATCCTGAAACATCCACAACAAAGTTACTGGAATTAATACATGAGTTCAGCAAAGTGGCAGGATGCAAGATTCATATGCAAAAATCAATTGCATTTCTATACACTACTGATGTGCAATCTCAAGAGGAAATCAAGAAAAAATCCATTTATAATAGCGACTAAAACAACCAAATATTTAGGAATAAATATAACTAAAGACATAAAGGACCGGTATTCAGAAAACTAAAAAACATTGCTAAAAGAAACCAAAGAAAACTTAAATAAATGGAAGAACATTCTATGTTCATGGATTGAGAGACTAAATATCATTAAGATGTCAATTCTACCCAAACTGATTTACAGATTCAATGCAATCCCAATAAAAACCCCAATAGCCTTTTTGCAGAAATTGTAAAGCCAATAATTAACTTTAATTGGAAAGTAAGGGGCACTGAATAGCCACAAATATCTTTAAAATATCTTTAAAAGAAGCATGAAGTTGGAGGAATCTCATTTCCTGACTTTAAACCATTTTATTTAGCTAAAGTAGTAAAAATAACATGGTAATGGCATAAAGACCAATAGAACCAAATTGACAACTTAGAAATAGACCCTCATATCTACAGTCAAGTGATTTTTGACAAGTTGTTAAGCCCACCCAGCTGGGCCAGAACAGTCTATTCAAGAAATGGCCTTGGCAGAACTGGATATCTATATCCAAAAGAGAGAAAAACAATCCCTATCTCACACCTTAGACAAAAAATTAACTCAAAATGGATCAAGGAACTAAATATAAAAAGTGACAACCTTAAAACTCCTAGAGGATAATGTAGGAAAACATCTTCAATATACTGTGGTAAGTGGTAGCTTCTTAAAACTTACAACCAAAGCATGAGCAACAAAAGAAAAAATAGATAAATGGGACCACCTCAAAATTAAACACTTTTGTGCCTCAAAGGTCTTTGTCAAATGTGTGAAAATGCAGCTGGCTCAATGGAGAAAATACTTGGCAATCACATATCCAATAAGGGTTTAGTAATCATTATATACAAAGAGATTTTACAACTCAACAATAAAAAGGCAAACCAATTAAAAAGTTGGCAAAGGACTGGAAAAGGCAATTGTCCAAAGAAGAAATAGGCAATTGTCCAAAGAAACACATGAAAAAAATGTTCAACATCACTAGCAATTGGGGAAATGCAAATCAAAACACAATGAGATATCATTTCACACCTATTAGTCTGGCCACTATTAAAAAGTCAGAAAACTGTAATAATTGGAGAGGATTTAGAGAGATAGGAATGCTTATTCACTTTGGTGGGAATGTAGAATGGTACTGCTACTGTGGGTGACTGTATGGCAGTTCCTAATGAAGTTAACTATCAACTTTCCATGTGACCAAACAATAATATTGCTAGGTATATACCTAGAAGAACTGAGAGCAGTGCCATGAATAGACATCTTCACACCAATGTTCATAGCAGTATTATTCATGATTGCCAAAGTTAGAAACAACACAGGTGTCCATAAAATGATGAATGGATAATCAAATTGTGTATACACAGAATGGAATATTATGCGGTGATTAGAAGAAATGAAGTTATGAACCATATGACAACCTGGATGAACCTGGAGAACATTATATTGAGTGAAGCAAGCCAGACACAAAAAGACAAATACTGTATGATTGTGCTTATGAACTAAATTTATGTTAACTCATGGGATTAATAATTAGAATATAAGTCACCAGAAAAAGAATTATGGTAGAAAATGGAAAGCTGATTTTAATCTGTGCAGAATTGTTTACAAGGTTGTTTGTAAATCTTTGGAAATGAATGGAAATGGTGAGAGAACATCATGCTGTTCATGACTAGCAGAGCTATTATATGGGTATGACAGTAGATGAAAGGGAAAGTCTAAGGACATTTATATTACTAGAAAGAAACCTTAAAAATGTAACATTGGACTGTATAATATAGTGAAACCTCATGTAAAATATGAATGTGGATGTTATTGCATATATAAGACTGTTTTTACAAAATATAAATACAAATAAACTAGAGAGAAGGAAATGGAATAGCATCTATGTACAGCAGAAGTATAAAGAGATTGAGAGGTGATGAGATTTGGTTGGTTGGTTTTTTTAGTATTATTATTACTGGAATAATGAAAATGCTCTAAAACTGACTGAACTGATGAATGCACAACTATGTGATTACACTGAATAACATTGATTGTACACTTTGAATTGATTTATGCTTTATTAATAAGTATCAATAAAATTGATGTGTTAAAAAAAGTGAAACTCACGTATAAACACACATAGCTCTTAACAAGTATAATTAAAATTGTTTTTCTCAGTTGTGTAAGGGTAAAAAAGATGAAATTTTCTTTGCTTAATAAAGAGGATAGGGGCAACTGCCTCCCATTCTCCCTCGTTAGATTATCTCCTTGTAAACATAATAAGCCCAATAGGAATAATGAACTTGTGATTTTACACTACAATGTCTTGGGCATTACAATCCTTGGAACTGTAAACACATATTCCAAAATTAATTCCTGAGTCACTCACTGAGTATCTTAGTTTACCAGGGCTTCTATGAAAAATAACATATACTGGTGGGTTTAAACAACAAGAATTTATTGTGTCATGACTTTGAAGGTTAGAAACCCAACATTAGAGTATCCACATGCCATGCTTTCTCCCAGGATCTATAGTGTTCTGGTGCTAGTTTGCCAGCAATCCTTGGGGTTCTTTAGCTTGTAGCTGCATCTCTGCATTCATCACATGGAAATCTATCTCCTCCTCTGGCGTCTCTGATTTCCAATTTTTGCTTATAAGGACTTCAATCTTATTGGATTATGGCCCAACCTCATTCAGTTTGGCCTCTCCTTAACTAATACCATATTCAAATATTCTATTTACAAATCAGTCCACAACCACAGTACCTGGGGTTAGGATTTAAATATGTCTTTTTTCAGGGACTAGATTCAATTCCCAGCGCTGAGTATACAGGAAACAATCACAAAGTACAATCATTTATCTCTCAAGGAGATAAGAGAAGCTTTTGTTCTTTCTTCTGCTTTACTCTGTAAATTTATATGAAATTCTATCCAGACATCATAATCACTGGTATGCTACTTAATATGCATGTAAACCTGATTATTCTTAACCAATAATAAATTGTTTTCTTTCTCTCTTTTGTATTGGTATGGGTATTTTTTGTAAGGAGGATTGTTTTATTTCCCCAGCACTTGATCAGAAGATATGAGTGCAATGCCTTTAAATCAAACATCACATGTATGAGTGACTTATAGAATCAGAATATCAAATTCAGTGAACATTATTTCAAATCATTCTAACATAAATGTAATCAATTTTACTTCACAGTATTTACTTTTCTTTTATAATAGAAATAAATCATTTTAATTTATTAAAAATGATTAATCATTAAAAATGGTTCTTCAGCAAATGGACAGCCAGGATGTCAGCTTGAAGCAGTATTTTATTTTATTTTTTAAAATATTTTTTTATTTTTTCTAAAAGATAGATTACATAAAATGTTACATAAAAAAATATGAGGGATTCCCATATGCCTCACTCACCACACCTCCCATTTCCCCCACATTAACAAGTTTCATTAGTGTGGTACATTCATTGCAATTGATGAACACATTTTGGAGCATTGCCACTAAGCATGGCTTATAGTTTACATTGTAGTTTACACTCTCTCCCACTCAATTCTGTAGGTTATGGCTGGATATATAATGGCCTGTATCTGTCATTGCAATGTCATTCAGGACAATTCCAAGTCCTGAAAATGCCACCATATTAGATCGGTTTTTCCCTCTCCCTGCCTTCAGCATCTCCAGTGGCCATTGTCCTCACATCCATGATATAATTGCTCCCATTGTTAGAATCACAATAAGTCTATAGTAGAATACCAGTAAGTCCACTCTAGTCCATATTTTATTCTCCAGTCCTGAGGATTCTGGGATGGTGATGCCCACCTCACCTCTAATTGAGAGGCGGCTTCGATCCCATATGGCTGATGGGTGGGACTCTTGCTTGCATTTGTAGACTCTCTCAGTTCCTTGGTATGGTGGTTGGCCTTCCTCACCTCCTTGTTAGTTGTCCTGGGTGAGTCCAATGAACTGGAGAGTAGGTGTAGCAACTCTGCTGGGCATCAGGGCAGATGAACAGCCCAAAGATACAAGTCTCTTGAATGTACACCTACCAACTCCAGCACCAACTATAGGTTCGAATAGAAGGGTCAGAAGAGGCATGTGTAGAGAAATCACAACTGAGCCCAACTCTGTCACACTCAGGAACACAAACTCCAAAGCAGGGCCTACTGGTAAGGCACCAAACTCTGAAGCTATCTGCCATGACCACAGGATCTGGTTGTCTCCAGAACTCTCAGGAGCCCCACTATTTGGAGTAGTATCTTCTTTGGCAGTCTATGAGATCCTGCTGAGATGCGCATAAGTGTTACATCTGGGATGACCTCGGATGAAGTCTCTTAGCCATATAAACTCATTTGTCTTTACATTTTCCCCCTTTTAGTCAATGACTTTTTCCAGTTGTATAGCTAGTTAATGCTTGGTAGTAATCCCTTGGTGTCATGGAGGCTCATCCCTGGGAGTCATGTCCCATGCCAGGGGGAATGTAATGCATTTATATGCTGAGTTTGGCTTAGAGAGAAGCCACATTTAAGCAACATGGAGGCTCTCAGGAAGTAACTCTTAGGCACCCTACAACACTAGACTAAGTTGTAATTCCAAGAGCAAAGGCTCGTAAGCATAGTCATCAGTATCAAGGGCCCATCAATGGACCATTTTTCTTCACTAGTCATTGCCCCTGTACTTGGGGGATTGTTGCTATTCCCTTAGAGAATGTGGCAGAGCTCTCCAGGATGGGAATTCAATATTCTTTTGGTTATTGTGTGAATCTCTACCCACTGTGACAACGCCCCATGAACATTGGAACATATTTATATATTTTATATGTATACCTGTGAACTTCCTCACATGTATACCCCATCATGGACACCCCACACCAATGATCCTCCCCTGCCACTGTTGTAACACTTCTGTGATCCAAAACTTCTTTAAAAATGAAGCCTTTAAAATAGCCAAATACAATTAATAGGAAAATGAAATAATAATGTTAGGTTTAAACATAAGAAATAAAATACATAATAATTTAGAAAAAAATAAAACAAAATTAAAATAAAAAATTGGAATATTAAAAAAATAATGAAAAATTTAAAAAAATTTCTTTTGACGTTTTGCCTTTCATCACTATAATATCTGTTGTTCTGTATGTAGTGACATTTTCTTCCATTTTTTTCCCCAGTATCTTACATTTTTTCATTTTGTCTTCAAAGAAGTTTTAGGTCACAGTAAAGTCACATACATGGAGCAGTATTTTAGGGAATAGTATTCTTCCATGGCTCTCTGAAGAACATGTAAAACTGGAAATGTTACTTCTGCTGGGTTCCCAAGGTGGAGATCAACAGCCGCAGCTTCATCACTGCCTTCCACAGGCTCTGCCTCCTGACAGACAAAATTAAACTGTTCAGCAGGACACTCCAGCAGCACAGGATAGGCCCTTGGCAAGCCTGCTGGGCAGAGCTGGAGCAAGGCATGATGTACTTCCAAGGTCCTCAGGAAGCCTCTGGGACACCACAGTACCTCTTATCTTCATTTCCATTTCCTTCTGCAGGAAATCTATGCAAACAAAGCATTCTAGGAATGCAGTTAGCAAATTTTTAAGTGGGGCCAAAATATGGTTTTCTACTGAGACATTAGTAAATGAGGACTAAATGTAGTATGTCCTGAACATTTGAAGAGAAACTGTAAATTTTTTCCCTCTGAATTGAAATTGCTAACTTAGGCATTTGAAGTGCTAATAATTTTATATGTTAGAATAATAGCTGAAATTTGCACTATTTAAAAATCTGTTGAGTGATACTTCCTTCACATTTTTTTAATGTGAAGAAAAAAATGCATAAATTTTGGTTTTTATGTCTTTCTGTCATTATAGGTCTCATTCATTTTTAGGTGATTTGCAGACAGACATGCAAATTTGTTTCACATTTATTTTGTCTGTATCCATTTTTCCTACCACCTAATAACAGTTACCTGATCCTTGGTCAAATCAGCAACCCAGAGAAGCAGACAGCAGGAAAATGAACAAGTTAGTGTTTAATATTTTTCCAGAAACAACTGCTAACCCCCACCCCCAAAACTAGTAGGTTTTCTTGTTTTTCTAGTTATTTCTGTTCTCTCTAATTGGATTCAACAGATGCAGGTTCACTGTTCCAATATCATACTTAATTATTTTAGATCACTTTGTTTGAGACTTTAGATCACTGTTTAAAATCATGAGTTCACTTTTACTTCATAGGACTAATTTTAAAATTATTTGCACTGTTAACTGTAAAGCATTTGCTGTAGATATCATTAAATGTACAAAGTACTTTTGATGTTGATATTATGGTAAGAATAAGAGTGACATTTCTGTTTTCAAAAATAGGATGTTAAAACTCCACTCCATATTGGAAACAGGCTTCACACAGGAGGCTTCATACCAATAGCTGGGTATCCCCAAAGCCATATTTCCTTCCTTCTGAAACTCACTGAAAATACAGAGGTCCTATGGGTGTGATTCTAGAGACTCCCGGGAGCTGCCTCTCTGGCTGAGAGTGCTGGCTGCACTGGGAACACTCTCCCTGCAAATACAAGACTTGCTGAGAGGCATATGGGTTGGTCTGAAAATATGTCAATATTTACTCTGGTAAACTACATGTGTCACTTTGCCTTTGAAATAATGGAGGCCACGAGACAGATCATTTGCATAGAATTCCCTCTTCTTTCAGACAAGACTATTAACACTAAGGAATCAGAATAGAGAACAGGAGAAATAAAAATGCACTTCCCAGAATACTGCCATATTTTTATAAAGAGTGAGAAAAGCCCCCACCCCAACCCCATTCCTCACTTTTGGCAGTAATATTAAGAAATGAATGAGAAGCAGACAAAGGGGTCATCTTAGTCTGAAACACCCTTGTTTTAAAAGTGTGTTGGGAGCCTAGCCAAAGCTGGGAGGGGTGAAGCCTAAGCGTATTACACCAATGACTTTTAGCATCATTCTCTCCCCACCTCACTCCTTTTCAAAGATAGATGTTTTCAAATTTGGTTTTATTATTTAGAGTTTCTGAAATTTCCATCTTAATTAAGATTTTAAAGATTTTTATAGTAAACTGTCCAGTTAGCTTATTTCATTTTTTAAACAAGTTTTTTTTTCCAAAATGCCATGATTTACCTTTCTATGTAAAGAAAAGGTGTTTTTATTTGAATTATTTGCCTTTTAAAAATTGTATGATAATGTCTCTGGATTTTAAGAGACAGGAGTTTTCATAAAAATGTCTTAGGAAATTCATCTTCTTGATAAACCCAATGTTTCTACCAACTTGTTGCCCAGAAAATAAGGACAATTTTCAATTAATACAAATAGCATTATTGTCACTAAACGTTTTATAGTCTTTGATTTGAAACTGCCCCAATTCCCTTAAAGTATAACAGCATATCCTGCTATTGAAAGTGTAATATCTCTCCCTATTACATTTAGCTGCTTTCTTAAAAATACAATTTGTTCTAAATTCATTATTGCTTTTTGGGTTGAGCATTTGTTTATACTTTCTTCACTTACACATTCATTTCAACTCTATTAGTAATTATTTTATTAATTAAAATTTTTTAAAATTTGGTATTAATACTGTGATAAAAATAAATGTTCCTATTTTTGTATGATAATCAAATAATGTAAAATACATTTATTTGTTTTATTTTTGCTGCTCAGTTGTTATAACATATTATTGGGCCACAATTTATTGTGCATAATATGAAAAACATCTATAGCAACCTGAAGTCCTGCTCATCATAAAGCTGCTTAGAAACTCTGTTAGCAAAAAGGACTTGTGGTGAAGAAGTCATGAGTGGCTGTATACATTGTGCCAAAAAGAGCTCAGCACTCCACATCCCATGGCCTGTGAGTGAAGCCCATCATGGTGGAATACGACCAGATATCTGATGGCTTTGGAATTTATATTTTGAACTTAAAGATACGCAATGTCTTACCATTATTCTCTGATGAAAATCAAATTCAAAACCAAAAATGTCTAATTTTTTTTTTAAGGAAAGGATATTATTTTGTACTAATAGAGAGTGAAAACTATTCAACACATTTTGCAACAAAATCTGCTTGCTGTAGCCATAACAATAAATAGTTAAAACTTGATTTTGAGAGAAACCTAAAACTTTGTGCCTAAAACTGATTATTACCTGAGTTAAAGTAGGATAAGCAGGAAGGTAATGGTTTTGCTCTTTAACAGTGATTGAATGTGAAGGAGAATCTGAGTGCTAAATAAAATAACCACAGGGAAAAGAACTCTACAAGCAGCTCAGCCTCATTTTGATGCCATACACTAAAAAAAATCACTCTCATCAATTCAAGTGGGTCTTCATCTGGGAAGGATACACCTGCCCCACCTCCAAGATGACATTGTCCCAGCCCAGAAGCTCACTGCTACAGAGGACATCACCTCAGACAACAGTTCCCTCAGGCCAAGAATTGGAGATCCCTCACCCTTGCTTCCTAAACAATTGTCAGCAGTCCCAACTACACCTGAGCTGGGAAAGTCTCACCACCCCATGAAAAACCCCACACCCTCAATTTTTCAGGGACTAATCACACTATCAAGTCCTGCTTTAAAAAGTGAGACCCACCAGACTGAGTGGTTTTCCAGATGGTGCTGTTTGCTTGCCCTGTGACCCAACCTTGCTTGGTGATAACTGTAAAATTGTAATTTAATTTATGCCCCCTCATGATTGTACTACTAATTTTACCATGTTAAGTACCTGTGGGATCCTTTCCAATAAACCCAAATTTCCTCCAAAATTAAGATTCCTGCTAATATCCCCTCTCTTGCCTAAAGGGTGGCCTTACTGAAGTATCCATGCTATGTGCTCTCCTTGGTGAAACAGGAGAATTCTGCTGACCTAATGTGCTATCTACTCATGCCCCTCCACTCTCTTTCCCCCATTGTCATTTTTCATAACCCACATTCTTTCCTCAGTCTCTCCTACCCAAACAATGCCTGCCTTTCTTTCCCTCCAAAAGACTAAATGGAAAATTAAATCCAAACCCATCACCCCAACCCCTTGGATATTTACACAGCTCTGCAATCTATACATACATTAGTTGGACTAGTCTCTTATGCACTGACAAACCACAACTGCTGGATTTGCCCTCATCCTGCTTCCAAACCTTTATCCAGCTCATATCTGGCTCAGAGGTGGAAAATATTGGGAAATTAAAACCTCTTCCAAACTGCCACCAATCCTGAATCTGATGCCTATCTCCTCATGGCAACTGGTGATTGCTGTAATGTTTCCTTAATACATAGCACATGTAAGTGACCTAATGGACAACTCCACACACTTTTGGTTAGCTTTTATGACACATTCCCAGGCACAGCTGTCATGAGGGAATATGTTTACTTTACATCTACTTGAGTCAGGAATGAGTCAGAACAGCAAGTCCTAGGTCCCAGGAACTTATGATCTATATCAAGAACCATTAGGATGCTTACAAGGAAATTCCAATTCACAACTGCACACAAGTAAGAGATTGACATAGAAGAGATGGCATGATTATCATCTAAATTTTGTGCTTTAGTTCAGGGGTCAGTGTGAAGAAGGGAGAGAAGATTTGTAGGTTTTTCCACATAAGTGAAAATCAAATAAATGTTAATGTTAAGAGAAGCAATTTTATTTTTTATTCATTATATCATGACATTTTAAAGTATCTTATCACAGATGAATTATTTTCCTCATTAATTTGAATTAGGAAGAGAATAACTATTTTCCACACCAATAAAACAGTTTCCAATAAGTGTACAAACTTACCTAAGATCAGATGAACTCATACCTTCCTCCATTTGCCGTGGGAGTAAAATGCAAATTCATAAAATTGTAAAAGAAATCATTGACATTGACGATATTCTTGTACAAAATTCAAGTCCATGATTAGTCCATTTTGAATAGTGGTGCCTTCTGCATTTTAAGAAATGAGGAGAAGCAAAGGAAATACATGCAGCAATCTTTTATACTTACCCAATTTTTAACCCTGTCCAGCGCTCTTGTTAGTATTTGGTGCCATTTCCTTTCACCTGTAGGAGTTCCTCTAGTATTTCTTGCAGGAGAAGTCTTGCAAAAAAAGCTCTCTGTTGTATTTAAAATCTTGGAATGTGTTTATTTTACCCTATTTCTTAAAGAAAAACTTTCTATTTTGAAACAATATTAGATTACAGAAGAAATAGTACACATTGCAAAGATCATACAGCAGTCCCATGTTCCCTTCAACCAGCAATCTCTAATGTTAACATCTCATAAAACCATGGTATATTTCTAAAAAAATGAGAAGCAACATTGTTACATCATTGCAATACTATGTAGTAAACTACAGAATTATTCAATTTTCACCAATAGTTTCCAATAATGTCCTTTTTGGGCTTTGAGCATCCAATCCAGAATGTGATGTTGCATTTTTTTTACTTTATTTATTTATTTATTTATTTAATTCTTAAAGAACTTTAGATTAGATTACATAAATGTTATATCAAAAATATAGGGTATTCCCATAACCCCAACGCCACCGCTTTCACACTTACCCCATTAACAACATCTTTCATTAGTGTGGTACATTTGTTACAATTGATGAATACCTATTGAAGCATTGCTGCTAACCATGGACTAACATTATAGTTTACATTTTGCCCCACACAATTTTATAGGTTGACAAAATGTGTAATGGTCTTATCCATCATTGCAGTATCATGCAGGACAATACCAATGTCCCAACAATGCCCCCATATTACACCCATTCTTCCCTCTCCCTCCCCTCTGAACCTCTGGTGACCACTGCCTTTATATCAATGATACAAGTTCTTTCATTGCTAGAATAATAAGTCTACTTTAGTCCATAGTTGCTTCCCTCCTTAAGTTTGTTAATTCCTCAATCTTGTGGATTTGGGGGATTGTAATGCCCCCTCTGTCTCTGATTGAGAGAGGGCTTAGAATGCATGGGGCAGATGGATGGAACTGTCTTGCTTGAAATTGTGGACACTCTCTAATTTGGGGGATGGGTGTTGTCCATCAACATCCTGTTGTTCATTGAGTCAATGAACTGGAGAGTAGTTGTTGCAACTCTGCTGAGATTCAGGGCTCAGTTGGCATATGAAGAGATTGAAGATTTAAGTCTCTGGGACATATATTTAATAAATATAGTGCTAATTATAGGTTCAAATAAAAGGGGCAGAAGGACCATGTGTAGGGAAATTATGAGTTTAACTTTTGCATTGGGGAGCATATAGTCCAAAATAAGGCCCAATGGCAGGGGGCCAAATTCCTGAGGTTGTCTACCCTGCCTATAGTGTCTAGATGTTTCTAGAGCCCTCAGGAGCCCTGCTGTTTGAGGCACTGTTTACTATGGTAGTCAATGAGATACTGCTGAAACATGCATAAGTGTAACATTTGGAATGAACCTTATTCTTCAAATGCAACTTAGTTGTTACCACAGTTTCCAAGGGGAGGGAAGAATAGAATAGAAGAGAATAGTATAGAGTAGAGTAGAATAGAATAGAAAGAATAGATGGCACATAGGGCATTTTTAGGACATTGGAATTGTTCTGTATGATCTTGCAATGATGGTGCAGGTCATTTTAAATTTTGTCAAAACCTATAAAGGTGTATGATACAAATGCTTCAATATATATACATCAATTGTAACAAATGTACCATACTCATGTAAAATGTCACCAATATGATAGAATGGGATGGGGAGTGGGTTGGGTATATGGGACGCCCATATATTTTCCATGTGACTTTTCTGTAACCTAAAGCTTCTTTGAAGATAAAGTGAAAAAATAAGACCTTGGGGGAGCATATGAAAGAAATTGTCACTGTATATAAAAGATAACAAATCTTATGTTGATGAAAGATTCAGTGAAAAAAATATTTTATTATTATTAATATTTATTTTTGCATTTTATTTTTAATTATTATTTTATATTATTTATATTTGTATATGTTTTGGCTTTGTTTTGGGGGAAGTTTTGGATTGCAGAAGGGTGACAACTGTGGCAGGGGGGATCACTGGTGTGAAGTATCAGTGACATTGGATTTGTGGGAATGGGTGAACCTGGGGCATGCTCTATGGCATATGAATATGTTCAAGTGTTCATGGGGCATTGTCTTGATGGGAGAAGACCTACACAATAACTGAAAGAATATTGAATACCTGTCCTGGGAAGTCCAGCTACATTCTCTAATAGAGTGGCAAAAATCCCCCAAGTAAATGGGCAGTGCATAGCAAAGAAGGACAGACCATTTTTCCAGGTCATTGATATTGATGGTTGTTCTTATGAACATTTTCTTGTGAAATTGAAACTTAGCCCAGTATTATATATTGCCTAAGAGTTACTTCCTGAAAGCCTCCTTGTTCTTCAAATGTGGCTTCTCTCTAAGCCAAACTCAGCATATAATGCACTTCTTTCCCCCAGCATGGGACATGACTTCCAGGGATGAACCTCCCTGGCACAGAGGGATGATTATCAAGTGTCAGCTAGTGAAGCATTTGGAAAAAGACCTTGACCAAAAGGAGGAAATATTAAATACAAATGAGTTTTTATGCCTAAGAGATTTCAAAGTAATTCAGGGGATGATGTTGCATTTAATCATGTCTCTTTAGTTTCTACTATGTGACAGTTTCTCTGCCTTTCATTGTTTTTCATGACCTTGACAGAATTAAAGAGTTCTAATCATGATCAGTAATTTTGCCCTCAAGTTGGGTTTGTCTGTTTGTTTCTCATTACTAGACTGAGTTTATGAATTTGTGGGAAGATTACCACAGAAGTGATACACCCTTCTCATCATATCAGGGGGTATTTGCCATCAATATGACTTATCACTGGTGATGTTACCTTTACCTTATTTGTCAACCAGATTTCTTCACTATGAAGTTATCATGTCTTCTTTCTACACTCTCTTTACTGCTAGTGAGTCATTAAATCCTTGCACACTGGAGGGGAAGAGAATTAAGGTCCATTTTTTGAAAGAAGTAACATTTGCATATATCAATTTTGTCTTCATTTCTTGTAAAATACTTATGCTGCATACAAAAATCTTGGGTTGTTATAACTCTTTGAACATGTTAACCTACTCTGTTCTGGTCTCCATTATTGATTATACCAACTGTAACCGTTGGGGAATTTGATGTAATAATGAATTCCAAAAATATAATTGGATCATGCTTGTAATCTGATCTGTTAATCTGGGTATGATTGAATTATGATTGGGGCATTGACTGGGCCATGTCAGTCAGTAGGGCGTTGAGCCCCACCCCCTGGTGGGTGGGGAATTGAATGTAAAAGGCAAGGCAAAGAACAGAGAAGAAGCAGTCTTTGAGAAGCAGCTTTGATGTTGGAAAGAAGGCCCCAGGAGAAGAGAAGCGAACCGTTCGCCTGATCGCCTACAGCTGACAGGAAACAGGAGCTAAGCCCGGAGAGAAATGCAGCCCTGGGAAGAGAGGAAGCCAAGAAGCCTGAACCCTGGGCAAATGTCGGCAGCTGTCTTGCTCCAACACATAACAATGGACTTTGGTGAGGGAAGAAACTTATGCTTTATGGCCTGGTAACTGTGAACTTCTACCCCAAATAAATATCCTTTATAAAGACCAACCCATTTTTGGTATTTCACATTAGCACCCCTTTGGCTGAC
>JAQZBX010023054.1:0-31102 GCA_029593785.1 Cabassous unicinctus | reverse complement strand
GGTCTCCAATTTTTCTTGTTTATATTTCTCTCAACTTTTTTCTATGTGTACTTTCTTTTTCTTATGACTTTCTTTCTCTATTTTCTCTTTTCCTCTCTTCTTATCATTCCAGCTTTTTAATTATTTCCATATATTTTTCTCTATTCTGCTTCTTGTTTCATTGTTTCTATTCCACTTTTCTAATCTTACTGGTCTGTGCTTTAAAGTCATGTTAATTTTTAAGTTTACTAGGTCTTGTATGGTTCCTCTCCTACGTTTTACTATTATTAATACTATTATTCTTTTTCTCTTCCTATGTCTTTCCATTTCTCTGGTCATAATTTTTTTTCTTTCAAAGGAACATAGACAACAACAAGGAAATAGAATAAGAGGAACAAAGTGTCAAAGTGAAATCTTATCACACACACAAAAACAACAACAAAATAAAACTCTAGATTACAAAGAGAAGCTAATCAACTGAACAAACCCATCCAAATAAACTGATGCCTAGAAACCAACAAAAAATTACAAGCCATACTAAGGACCAGGAACACATGGCCCAGTCCATTGAACAAGCTAAAAACCAGGAAGAGATGCAGAACATGGAACAACAAACCAGAGATGCCCAAACAAATATCATGAATCAACTTAATGAAGTGAAGGAAGAGATTAAGGATATTAAGAAGACACTGGGAGAACATACCAAAGAAATTGCAAACATATGTAAAAAGATTGCAGATATGATGGTGATGAATGGCAAAATATAAGAAATCAAAAATACAATGGAAGCACACAACAACAGATTTGAAAAGGCAGAGGAAAGAATCAGCAATGTGGAAGAAGTACATCTGAAATCAATCAGATAGTAGAAAAGATAGATAAAAAGTCAGAAAAATTCAGCAAGGACATAGGGATTTGAATGATGACATGAAATGCACAAACATATGCATTATAGGCATCCCAGAGGGAGAATAGTGGGGAAAGGGGACAGAAGGAGAGTTGGAGGATATAATGGCTGAGAACATTACAACCCTATTGAGGGAGATGGGCATACATGTCCAAGAAGCCCAGCACACCCCAAAGAGTAAAATCCTAACAAGTCTACTCAAAGACATATACTTGTCAAATTGTTCCATGCGCAAGACAGAGAATACTGAAAACATCAATAGAAAAGCTGAACATCACATACAAGGGAACCACGATGAGATTATGTGCTGATTTCTCATCTGAAACCATGGAGGCAAAAAGGCAGTGGTATGATATAGTTAAGGTGATAAAAGAAAAAACTTCCAGCCAATAATACTTATCCAACAAAGCTGAAATTCAAAAATGAGGGAAGCTTAAACTAGTCACAGGTAAACAGAAATTAAGAGAATATATCAATAAGAAACCAGCATTTCAAGAAATACTAAAGGGAATTTTGCAGGTCAAAAAGATAAAAACAGAAGAAAGAGTTGGAGGTGTGTAAGAACAACTAAAAAAGAAATAAAAACAACATATAGCATACAAAAACTTAATGCAAATATGGCTTATGTAAGTAATTCCTTGACAGTAATAACATTGAATGTTAGTGGATTAAACTCACCAGTCAAGAGACACAGATTAGCAGAACGGATAAGGAAATATGACCCATCTATATGCTGGGTACAAGAGACCCACCTTAGACCCAGCGATGCAAGGAGGCTGAAAGTGAATGGTTAGCAAACAATTTTACAAGCAAACAATAAACATAAAAGGGCAGGAGCAGCTATACAAATAATGGACAAAATAGTCTTTAAATTCAAAACTATTTTAAGTGACAAAGAAGAACACTATATATTAATAAAAGTGGTAATCTACCAAGAAGAAAGAACAATCATAAACATTTCTGCACCTAACCAGGGCACCTCAAAATACATGAGGCAAACACTGGAAAAGCTAATTGGAGAAATAGATGCCACTACAATTTTAGTGAGGGACTTTAATACACCATTATCACCTTTAGACAGAACATCTCGACAGAGAATCAATAAAGAAACAAAGGCTTTAAATAATACATTAGAGTACCTGGACCTAATAGAAATATACAGAACATTACACCTAAATACATTCTTCTCGAGTGCACATGGATTATTCTCCAGGATATACCACATGCTAGGCCAGATAGCAACTCTCAATGAATTTAGAAAGATAGAAATTATACAAAGTAACTTTTTTGGCCACAATGGAATGAAGCTGGAAATCAGTAAGGGGCAGAGGAGCAGATTCGGCACAAAGTTATGGAAGTTAAATAACACACACTTAGACAAAGAGTGGGTTAAGGAGGAAATATCAAAAGAAATCAGAAAATATCGTGAAACAAGAATGACAGCACAACAGATCAAAACCTATGGGATGAAGCAAAAGCAGTACTGAGAAGGAAATTCATAGCCATAAATGCCTATATTAAAAAAGAAGGAGCTTAAATCAAAGACCAAACTGCACATCTAAAAGAATTATAAAAAGAACAGCAAATCAACCCCAATGTAAGTAGAAAAAAAGAAATAACAAAGATTAGAGTAGAGCTGAATGAAATAGAAAATAAGAAAGTACTAGAAAAAATAGATAAAACCAAAAGTTGGTTCTTCAAATTGATTAATAAAATTCACAGGCCCATAGCTGGACTAACAAAGAAAAAAAGAGAGAAGATGCAAATACATAAAATAAGAAATGAAGAAGGGGATATCACTGCTGATCCCACAGAAAGAGAGCATAATAAGAAGATATATTGAAAAGCTATACACCAACAAGATAGATAACTTAGAGGAAATGGACAAATTCATAGAAACACAGAAGCAGCCTACATTGTCAAAGAAAAAATTGATGAACTCAACAGACCAATAACAAGTAAGGAGATAGAATTGGTCAGCAAAAGCCTTCCAACTAAGGAAAGCACAGGACCAGATGGTTTCACAGGTGAATTCTACCAAACATTCCAGAAAGATCTAGCACTAATTCTGCTTAAACTCTTCCAAAAAACAGTAGAAGGAACATTGCCTAACTCATTCTATGATGCCAGCACCACCCTAATACCAAAGCCAAATAAAGGTGCCACAAGAAAGGAAAACTATAGACCAATTACTCTAATGAAACTAGATGCTAAAATCCTCAACAAAATACTTGCATAGCATACTCAACAACACATCAAATGAATAATACACCATGACCAAATGGTTTTCATCCTTGTTAAGCAAAGATGTTTCAACATAACAAAATCAATCAATGCAATGCACCACATAAAAAGATTAATAGGAAAAATACCTACATGATCAACTCTATAGATGCAGAAAAAGCATTCGATAAAATACAGCAATCTTTCCTGATAGAAAGACTACAAAAAATAGGAATAGAAGGAAAGTCCCTCAACGTGATAAAGGATATTTATTAAAAACCCACATATTCAATGGGTAAATCCTAAAACTTTTCCATCTAAGACTAGGAACAAGACTAGGATTCCCACTTTCACTGCTTCTATTTAATATAGTTTTACAAGTACTTGCTTGAGCACTTAGGGAAGAAAAAGATATAAAAGGCATCCAAATTGGAAAAGAAGAAGTAAAAATTTCACTATTTGCAGATGACCTGATCCTATACATAGCTAGTCCTGAGAAATCTACAACAAAGCTTCTAGAGCTTATAAATGAGTTCAGTAAAGTGGCAGGTTGTAAGATCAATGTGCAAAAATCAGTAGCATTTCTGTACACCAGTAATGAGTAATCTGAGGAGGAAATCAAGAAAAAAATCCCAGATACAATAGTAACTAAAAGAATCAAATACCTAGGAATAAATTTAACTAAAGATGTAAATGATTTATATGCAGAAAACGTCACAGCACTGTAAGAAATCCAAGAAGATTTAAATAAATGGAAGAATATCCCCTGTTCATGGATAAAAAGACTAAACATCATTAAGATGGCTATCCTACCCAAACTGATCCACAGATTTAATGCAATCCATTAAAAATCAACATAGCACTTTTTTCACTGAATTGTAAATACTAACTATGAAATTTATTTGGAAGGGCAAGAGGCCCCGAATAGCCAAAGACATATTGAAAAATAAAATAAAATCAGAAAACCACACTACCTGACTTTAAGATACACTACAAAGCTACAGTGATCAAAACTGCATGATACTGACACAAGGACAGACATACTGACAAATGGAACTGAATTGAGAGATCCGCTATACATCCTTTGCGTATACAGTCAACTGATATTTGACAAGACCACTAAGCCCATTCAAGTGGGAGAGAATGTCCTCTTCAACAAATGTTGCTTGGAGAACTGGATATCCATATCCATAACAATGAGAGAGGAATACCATCTAACACCTTATACAAAAATTAAATAAAGATGGATCAGAGATCTAAATATAAGAGCCAAGTCCATAAAGACCTTGGATGATAATACAGGGAAACATCTACAGGATCTTATTTTAGGAAATGGTTTCATGAAATTTACACCCAAAGCATGAGCAATGTAAGAAAAAGTAGCTTAATGGTACCTCCTCAAAATTAAAAATAACTTTTTGCACCACAAAGATGTGTGACAAGAAAGTGAAAAGGCAGCCTACCCAATGGAAGAAAATATTTGTTAACCACATTTCTGATAGGGGTCAAATATTCAGCATATATAAAGAAATCCTACACTTCAACAATAAAAAGGACAAGCTACCCATTTAAGAATGGGCAAGTGATTTGAATAGACACTTCTTCAAAGAAGAAATACAAATGACTAAAAAGCACATGAAAAGATTCTCAACATCAATAGCTATTGGAGAAATGCAAATCAAAACTACAATGAGATATTATATTACACTCATTAGACTGGCAGCTATTAAAAAAAAAAACAGAGGACTGCAAGTATTGGAGAGCATTTGGAGGAATGGGGACACTTATCCCCTGTTGGTGGGAATGTAGAATGGTGCAGCCATTGTGGAGGACAGTTTGGCAGTCCCTCAGAAAACTAACTATAGAACTGCCATACGATCCAGCAATTTCACTACTGGATATATACCCAAGGAACTGAAAACACGGACAAGAACAAATATATGCAAACCAATGTTCATATCATAGCGGCATATTTACTATAGCCAAAACTTGGAATCAACCCAAATGCTCTTCAGCAGATGAATGGATAAACAAATTATGGTGTACACATACAATGGAATATCACTCAGTTATAAAAAGGAATACAGTATGAACACAGAGGATAACATGGATGAATCTTGAGGACCTTAAGTTGAATGAAGCAAGCCAGTCATTGAAGGACAAATATTACATGACCTCACTGATATGAATTAAGCAAAGTGAGCAGACTCACAGAACTAGAGTCTGGAAGATAGGTTTTCAGAAAATAGAAAGGGAGAAGAAGGCTGCGAGCCAATGCCCATATGGGCAAAATCTATGATAAGATGGAAGTGTGTAATTATACACTGGACGGACATGACAGTGGCACAGTGATATTATTGGGTTAGGCAACACAAGTATGTCAGGGGCATAGGTTGTGGAGTGGGGTTGGACAGTCCATGGAACTTGAGGGAGAGAGCAGGTGAACACCAGGGATTTGTGGGTATGTGGTTGAAACTACATTATTGGGAATGCTTTGGGGCAATAAGGCAAGTTAGGGTTACTGCTTTAGGGCATTGGATGTGGTGGGCATTCAGGACAGAGCACACCAGGGGCAGGCTTCTAGGGAGTTTGTGAGTGCTAATCTTGACATAGTGTGTTATATCATTGGGTGGAGACCCACATAATGGGCGGGAAGATTTTGGACTCCCATCCTGGGGAAGCCTGCTATGTTCTCAAATAGAGGGGCGGGAGTCTCTGGAGAGCATTGGCAATGCCCATTAGGGTAGGACAGACCAGTGTGTCAAGCCCTCATTGTTGTTGCAAGTAACTATGATTTTTTTCCTTCAAGGGGTAAAGCCTGGTAGTTGTCATGGGTCCAACAGGGAAGGGGAGGGAGAAATAGAATAGATGGAACAGGGGGCATTTTTGGGGAGATGGAAGTGTTCTACATGATCTTGCTTAGATGAATACAGGACATGTTGGATTGCATCAAAATTTATTAAAGTGTATGGTCCAAAATGTAAACCATTTCCCATGATAGGTAGCTATGTTTCAATATTAGTACATCAGTTGTAACAAAGTACCATCCACGTATAAAATGTTATTAGTAGGTAAAGGGGAAAGAGAGGGGGGATGTTGGATATATGGGAGTCCCCTGTATTTGATACATGAATTTTCTGTTACCTAAAACTTTTTGAGGCCAAAATTTAAAAAAAAAATTGACACTGGGGGATTAAATGGAAGAAAATGTCACTGTAAACATAGGACAAGAGATCTTACAGTGATATTGATGACTGTGCATATGAACCTTAACTCTTGAAATTGAAACTTGACCTAGTATGATAGGGTGCCTAGGAGTTGCCTCCTGGGATCCTCCTTGTTCTTAAATGTGGCCTCTCTCTAAGCCAAACTCAGTATATAAGTACATTACCTTCCCCCAGTGTGGGACATGACTCCTGGGTATGAGCCTCCCTGGCAACGAGGGATTACTACCAAGCACCAAATCTACAAAATTTGTAAGGAACTAAGAAGTCATTCAATAGATGAGGAAACACGGTGCTATATCTATACAAGGGAATGCAGCTGAGAGAAAAAAAGAAATGTCCCATCTAGCCTCAAAAGGCTGAATCTCAAATGACTGCTGCTAACTGAAAGAAATGAATCTAAAAATGTTATATATGTATGATATAAAATCTATGACCTTCTGGATAAGGTAAAATAACAGAGACTAAATTAATCATAACTGCTTGACAGGGTTTAGGGAGAGGGGAGTTGCATTGAATAGGTGAAGCACAGTTGAATTTTTAGAGTAGTGAAACTCTTCTGTATAATACTGTAATTGTAGAACATGATATATGGCATTTGTAAAACCCATTGAACTTGACAACACAAAAAGTGAACTTTGATATATGCAAATAAAAATTCATTTACAAGGTTAAGGGAATCCCAGGGTAGAATGTAAATCATTCAAGAACCATTTAACTGTATTACAATGTATGATATGACCTCTCTGAAGGGGATGGGGGAAAGGTGTTGTAAGAAGTATTATTGAATGTGAATGTAGTTTGTAAAACGAAGTCAATGGAAACTGTACCTAAGCACTGTACTCTAGTTGATAAAGTTGTTTCCCTCCAAGGTATGGGTTAGCAACTATTTTACTTCTGTACCTGTATCAAGCAATGAAGTAAGTGGTTGGCAGATGGGGGAATATATTTCTCACTGTGGAGCAGGAGGTTTTAGATAAGCAAGGAAAGGAGGCTAGACTGTTCTATGTGATAATGGTTTAGAGGTAGACACATTAGTATGAACTCATGTGTAGGCTAATATAGATAAGGAGGATTACATGTAGAAATATTTATCGATATGTGTATATGCACAAGTTAGTGGACACACATATATTTCCTTAGTCTTTCAGCAGAGAAGGCCTAGATGCCCCTGAAGCAAGGAAAAGAGCATTTCCAAATGTTGGATTTTAACCTTGGAGAAATGACTGACTTTAGGATTGGGGAAAGAAATATACAAGAGCCTGGAGCATCTCATAGTACCTGAAAAGAAGTAGGTGCTAAAATAAAAGTTTTGTTGCTGGGGGTATATCAGACAAACACAAGGCACAGCTGAAACGGCTCCCATGGGAAAAAAATTGGAACAAATTGAATGAAACAAATAAAATAATATTACTTCTCAACCCAAAGTATTAAATAAATGTCATGAATCCATCCTGATATACATAAATTTTTGACTAAATAAGTAAGGAAGAATATCCAATGCAGAAGTATTACAATAATTTCTACAGATATAGCTCTCTCAAAGAGGTGGAACATAAATCCTACTCTTTAAGTCTGGGCTTCACCATGACTTCTTTCCAAAAGTGATATATGGAAAGCCAGAGAAACGAGGCATTATATAGCGAGGAAACCTACAAACACTGTTGATCAAAGTCAACATCAACAGTGATAAGTCATGTTGATGAAATGCACCCTGGATATGATGTGATGAAAATGTCACTATCTCTAGTGTCTTCCTCCAAACACACATAATCTCAGGCTAGGAAGAGAAAAACATCAGACAAATCCCAACTAAGATACATTTTACAAAATGGCTGACCAGCACTCCTCAAAACTATTCAGCTCATCAAGCCAAGGATGATCTGATAAACTGTCCCCATCACAAAGGGACTAAGATATTATAAAAAATAAATATAATCTGGTATTCTGGGTGGGTGGTGCTGAGGACAGGGGAAAGTGAGTGCAGAGTTATGGAAATTGTCTCATTATCCCTGCAATTTTTCTGTAAATCTAACACTGTTAAAACTATTAAGTTTATTAAGAAGTAAATCTAAAAGCTTAGGAAACCACAAACTCCAGGCTTCATTCCAGACGTTATTGCAGGTCTTGGGCAAGATTATCATACTGCTTTAAGTCTCATATTCTTCATCCATTAAATCAGAATAGTGAAACCAATGCCATAGAGTAGTTTAAATAATTAAATAAAACAATGAATATAAAATATCAGACATTGTGCCTAGTGTTAATAGTTAATATTTTATACATCATGACTCATCCCCACACAGAATCACTCTCCACATATCCTTCCCCATGTACACTGTGCTATTTCCAGCCCTCATCATTAATGTGGCATTTTGACAACAGCAATAGTCACACTGACCTGAGTGAGCTTTCCTCAGGGCAAGACTTTTCATGAATGTCACAATCTTTAATCCCTGCACTGACTCTCCAGTAACTTCAAACATAATTATCCATCTTGTGGGCAAAGCACAAGGCTCTCTGTTATCTCGTTGCTGCCAACCTGTTCATGCTCATGTTCCATTTCTCAAGTCCTGCCCTTCAGAGTTCACCAGATATTAATAACTATTTATAAAACCTCACCACACCTTACGGTTATTTTTACTCCTGCTTTCTGTCCCTGACATCTCTTCGTGGTGTGCTTCTAACCATCTCTCCTCCTGGAATGACTCCAATTCCTCCTTCAAGGCTCAGTAAAATGACCAGCCCCCTTGTGAAGCATTTTCTAACCTCCACAGATGAGTCCAAACTTTTGGATCATCTTCAGGAGAATTTTAGAGCCACCTAAGGATTTGGCATATATTCGTTTCTCTGTTTTCTAATGCATTCAGATGTCATTTCTTTAATATGAGGACAAAAGTACTAATCATATCTTTATTCCTAGAATACTATTTAGTGTTTACCATGAAGTATTTGATGAATAAATGTTTGTTGAATAACTAAAAAATGGGTGAGTAGCATCATCAGACAATTACTGCTAATTATGGTTTATACCATCCATTTGGTGTATTTTCAATACCCACCTATTATTAACACAATCTGTAACAAATGATCCACAACAATGTAATGTGTTGTCAGAGGGATGTTGCATAGGCATTATGCACATTTGCATGATTGCTTTTTAAGTTCACAGCTTCTCAGATAGATAGATAGATAGATAGATAGATAGATAGAAAGATGAAAGTGAATAAACAGACACCTGTAACAATTGTAGAGAAAGAAAAAGCAGTGAAACAAGCAAAAATCTTGCTAAGAGAGGGAAGCCCATGAATGAGCGCTAAGGCCAGAGGAGACAAACTGGAGAAGGAAGATATTTTAGGGTATCCACTATCTATTTCCACTCAGGGTTTTTAAATATGCAGGACTTTGTATGACCTTGCCATCTTTATGAATATACTCTGTTATGACTCTAAAAGTTACCACTCATAAAAGGGTTACCTTAAGCCATAACACATTGTCTGAGTACCTGTGAAGGTTCTGTGGCTCACCGTGAAATTACCAAAGAAGGGTGTGAGTTCACCAATGCAGATTCTTTCTTGAATGTGAGGTGAAGTTGGAAGCTCTGCTCCCAGGTAAGACGGAGAGATGGACCCACTCACGTGGTCTCTAGAAAACACAATTGTGTTTCCTCATCACCAGAAATAAGTAAAGTAGACGAAGTAGCTTAGGAGAAGCATTTAGGGTTTCTGTACCTTTAGGGATTTCATTCCATGAACATCATTAATAATGTATTCTTCTGTCTTTCTTCTCCATAAGATATTTCGCTTTCTGGAGGAAAGAAAACACAATGCAACTTGTGCCAGTTTTGACCTTTGGGATACAGCTTTGTAGCCCCATGTTCAACTCTTATCCCAGTGGACTCCTTCCTCCCAGGAGGAGATCACTTCTCTTTAGGTGTGGGCTCTAGTATTGCAAGGATTCCCAGAATGATTTATCTATTACTGATTCTGGAGAGAGATTCTGGGGACACTAAAATATCTTCTATATCCAATCTGTCTCCTCCAGCATTGGCAATTATTCATGAGACTGTCTTCTCTAAAAAGGGTTTCCTCTTGTCTCACTGTTTCTGTTTTCTCCCCCATAGTTAGCAATATCTATTCAACTCATTCAAACTTTTGTTTTCTGACATTCAACAAATATTTATTCAGAATATTGTATAGTAAGCACTAAATTATGATATGGGGATGAAAAACGATGTAAGATATTGTGCTTGCTCTCAAACATCTCCCAGTCTAAACAGGCCAAAAGAAAAAAGAAAATTAAAAAATACAACTTTTAAGGTGGTATACTTAGTCCTGGTGAAATATAATTCCATATGAATGAAGATTGCCTTTTCCATTTCTGCTTATAAAGTTTCCTGGGACTGATGAAGCTATGAATCACTTTGGGTAGGACTGATATCTTAATAACGTGAATTCTTCCTATCCAGGAACACAGGATATCTTACCATTTCCTTACATCTTCTCTAATTTCTTGCAACAGTTTTTTCTCATTTTCAGTGTGCAAGTCTTTAGTTAAAATTATTCCTAGGGTTAGATACTGTGGTATATGGATGTGGTTCAGTGGTTGAATGCTGGCTTCCCACATAAGAGGTCCTGGATTCAATCCTCAGCCCCAGGACTTCAAAATAAAATCTCACACCTTACATTTAGCTGCATTCATTTATGAGCTCTAGAGTGTTTTTGTGTAAGCTTTGGCATGTTCTCTATAAAGGGTCATGACATCACTGAAAATAGATAGTTTTACTTCTTCCTTTCTAATTTGGATGCATTTTTTTTTTAGTTTTATGGTCTAATTTCCTAACTTCCAGTACAATGCTGAATAGCAATAGTGAAAGGAGGCATCCTTGTCATGTTCCAGACCTCAAGGGTATGGTTGTTGCTCTTTCATCATTGAAGATAAGATTACCTGTGCTTTTACATATATGCTGTTTTTCATGTTGAGGAAGTTACTTTCTATTCTTATTTTTCTGAGTGTTTTTTATCATGAAATGTTGGATTTTAACATTCATAATTTCTGCATGGATTGAGGTTTTCATGTGATTTCCCTCTTCATTGCGTTAATGTGGTGTTTTGATTTTCTCATGTTGAACTCCCTTGCGTACTGAGATAAATCTCACTAGATCATGGATACTTCTTTTAATATTCTCTTTGATTTGATATACCAGTTTTTGTTGAGTGATTTTTGGATCTATCTTTTTAAGGGAAATTGGTCCTTGGTTTTCTTTCCTTATAAGTTTACGTAACTTTGGTATTACAATTTTAGCATAATAGAATCAATTTGGAAGAGATACTCTGACATTAAGTTGGAAGATTTTGAGGAGTATTTTAATTATTTATTTTTTGAATATTTCATAGATTTCACTATGGAAACTGATCCTAGACTTGAATGTTTGGGAGGTTATGATGACTAATTGATTCTCTCTACTTGTTATAGTTTTGTTGAGATCGTTTTCTTTCCAGCCAATTCATGTAAATTGTGAGTTTTTAGGAATTGGTCCATTTCTTATGGTTTATCTAGATTATTGGCAGACAAATGTCCATAGTATTCATTCATAATACCTTTAATTTCAGAACTATCTAGAAATGTCCCCAACTTCATTTTTGATTTTAGTGATGTCGTTCCTCTCTTTTTTGTTTCTTTTTCAATCTAAATAAACTTTGGCTATTTTATTGAATTTACCAAGAATCAATTTCATTAGTTCCCTCAATTGTTTTTTCTTATAATCTTCTTCATTTCTTTTCACTTAAAACTTTATTATTTCCAACCCTCTAGTAGGTTTAAGTTCATTTTGTCCTTTTGTTTCCTAGCTCCCCCAAATCTGTAGACAAGCAATTGATTTGTGATGTTTTAAAATATGAGGATTCACACCTATGAATTTCCTTGTATCTTTTAAATTCATACCTAAACTGGCTTAACAACTGGAATTAATTTAGCCACAAAATAAATAGTAAAATGGACCTTGATGGGTAGCAGAGTTCAAATGACAGCTGCAGTTTGGGCAGACAGTTCTCACTGAAGAACCTGAGATTCTATATTAGTGAATAGGTGTCATATGAAAATGAAGTCCAAAATTCTCATAAGTCAAAACCCTGGTAAGAGATGCCTGTGTAAATATCAGATCCTTGGAATTATAGCAGCCTTGTAAAGGTAAATAATGTATAAAGACACTAATCAAATATGGGTATCAAGACAAACACTTGTCCTGACACTGGTACTACATGGTGGGAAAGACCTCTGAATGATAAGCCAGTATGCAGTTTGCAATCACAGCACATTTCTGGCCTTAAAAGCTGCAGGTGGAAAACAACATTAACTGTTTCTGGCTTCCTGAAGGCAAAATAAAGGCAAATGTAAATCCTCTCTTTTCCACTGAGTCCTCCAAGAATTCATGCAAATATGGGCCCAACAAATTAAACAGAACACAATTTTAAAAATAAACACTACGGTAACAAGGTACCATGACTATGAGCCAGAAGGAAAGCAGACAGTGGAAAAAAGTCTTTAACTGTTTCAGATTTTGAAATTATTCAGACATAGCATATGAAACAACACTTTTTAATGAGTTTTAGAAGATTAAAAATATTGCAAATATATAAAATGGCATAAATATGTTTCAATAATGAAATAAATAGAACCTCTAAAGCTGAAATTTACAATGATGAAAATTTAAAATTTCCCTGTATTGGAACAGAGAGAAATTTAGCTGAAATGGAAAGCATACAACACACACCCTGAAACAGAAAATGGAAAATAAAATAAATTTATATTTGTGGACTTTTTGTGGATTTTATTTGAACCTTTCTCTTTCTCCCTGCAGTTACTGCCAGTAAAGCATTACCTCCCATTCTTCTCAAGGCAAAACAGAACTTCTGTGGTTCATTACAGTGATTTATTGTTTCACTGGTGGTTTCCTCCATGGATAATAAATAAATAAATACAAAATATCTTCATTCTGGTAACTCAAGGAGATCAAACACCTATGTAACCACAGTTGGGATGATACATCTCAGAGCTATATATGTGCTTCCAATTATTCTGAGAAGAGTGATCTGGAAGTGAGGAGAAATGGGAAGACTGACATGGGAAAGATACTAGGAGATGAAATCCGGGACCATCTCATCCAATACTCTTACTCTAGCATTGGCTTCTCTTGGAAACTCAGCTCTTGGCAGTGGAGGAAGGAATCCTTGCTCCTGTTTGACATATATTCATTTTGACACTGGCTGTATTATTACGGTAGATTATAAGAGTTAAGGGCCCTGTTATTGCTTTCTACTGTGTCTTAGTTTAAATTATGTTCTCTGTACCTGAGGGTGTTTATTCTCACATCCCCCACTCTGGACAGTTAATGTTCAAATGACAGTGTTCATCTCTTCTAAATATCTCATGGTAGAGTCCCAGAAAATAATTATTCTTATTATACAACATAATGCAATTGAACAGAACAGAGCTCACTCAAAATGAGTCTCCTCCTCCTTCTATATAATCTAATTTCATGGTTTACAGGCAACAATCAAGTCTCCTAATCCTCCAGGAATAATACTAATATTTCCCTCTGTAAGCCAGTGTTTAGCCCTTTTAGCAGTTTGGTATTATTTATGAATTCCAAAAATAGATATTGGATTATGTTTGTAAACAGGCCTATTCCTCTGGGTGTAATAGACTGTTTTATCTTCAGAGGTTTCAATTTTACTTGATTAAATTAGGATTAGCACTTTGGTTGGACCACACCAGTAAGACATTGAGTCCTTGACCCCTTGGTGGGTGAGGACTAACAGAGAAAACAAGGCTGAAAAGCTAGTTGGAGATTTTTTGGGTCCTGGAGCCCTGGGAAGTAAACATACAGAAGAACCCTGAGAAATAGAGATGGCTCCATAGACATGGCAGAGGCCCTGGAAAAAGAGTGAGCCTGATAGTATATCCCTGACTTTATAAAGAAAACAGAGCAACTGAGCCCTGAGAAGAATGAGCCCCAGAAGAGAAATGAGACTTATCCCAGCCTACACTGATAATGGAAGAATCTGGGACAATGGAGCCTTAAGAGGAAGAGGGAAGCTGACCCCTTGCAGATGTCAGCAGCCATCTTGCTCCAACATGTGGCAACAGATTTTGGTGAGGTAAGTAACTTACGCTTTATGGACTTGTGACTGTAAGTTCTATCCCAAATAAATACCCTTTATAAATGCCAATGGATTTCTGGTATTTTGCATCAGCACCCGTTTGGCTAAATATTATATTATTATAAATTATTATAAATATAATTTATATTATAAATAATATTCAATTTATGGAAGTTTCTTTAGTTGAAATCTATACTTTAGGGCCTTTCTTCAAGTTTTCCCTTAAAAAGAAAAACCTAAACTGCACTTCTATTTCACTGATAGCAGAAAACCTGTTTTTTTTTCCTTGTAGATATTTATAGATTCTTAAGGAATAAATTTAGTTTTCCATGAGAACAAAATTATATCCTCAGTTCAGAGTGAACCATTATTGTTTCCATATATTTTAGGGTCCTGGAGAAGAGTAAAATTCTACTGACAAAACCAGGGATACATTTTTTTAAATAAAAATAGAAGATACAGGAATGGGGACGTAAGTAAAGATCTAAGAAAGTACACAAGTTCTAAGAGAATACAGCTTATTTGAAATAGTCTCCAGTGCTCACTCATAACATGTGTTTAAAAAAATCTTATCTTATGGATCAATGTCTGAGCTAGGTATTTAGAAAGGCAACAGGAATGTTCTTAGGGGATTTTGATGGATAAACAATCACCCTCTCTCCTTAATTACACTCAAAGTATACGTAAGTTTGACATCCACAGTCAAGTCTACATGGTATGGTATGAGATCGGTAAGGTGGACTGGCTCTTCACAGCTTTTTCTCCCTCTTTCTGGTTTGTGTTCCTGTCCCCCAGAGGATGGGGAAGTAACAGGTGCAGTGCCTGTTTAACCAATACTTAAGGCATGAGCCTCTTAATACCTGATTGCAGAAAGTGGACATATTTGTGGAGGCAACAAATTCAGTAGAGTCTTCTTAATTATACAGGGTTCCTGATGACAACAGACATATCAACATTCTTAGCTGGGCTGTCTTTTAGTGTTTTCTGTACTTCCAATTACTTGAAAGACATAACTCTAGCTTCTCCAATAAGATAAGTGTGCATGATTGCTATGTTTTTCCTTAAAATTCTTTTTTAAATTATTTTTATTTTTTTATTTTTAAAGATGTTTTAGATTACACAAATGTTACATAAAAACATAGGGGATTCCGTTATGCTACACTCCACACACACTTCCATACATTAACACATTAACAACACCTTTCAATAGTCTGGTACATTTGTTATAATGGATGTATTCATTGAAGCATTGCTACTAACCATGTACTATAGTTAATAGTTTACACTCCATATCACACAATTTTATAGGTTATGGAAAAATGTATAATGGGCTGTATTCACTTACAATGCCATGCAGGACAATTCCAATGTCCCAAAACACCCCCATACTACTCCTATTCTTCCTTGTCCCTTCCCTTAGAACCTCCAGAGGCCACTGCCTTTATATCAATGGTAAAATTCTTCCATTGCTAGAATAATAATAAGTCTATAATAGAATAAAAAGAAGTCTACTTATAATGAACAATGGATTAAAGTCAAAATTTTTAAAGAGCTTTTATTTGGAAATAAATTTCTGCTCTAAAATAAGCCATTCATGTAAACTATTTTGTACAAGAACTGATTGCAAAAGCATTGTTGCAGGAGATGAATCTGGGAATTGATATATCAGATTTTGGGGAGTAAGAACACCAATGACAATATTTCCACTGGCTAAATGTACACCATTGTGTAGGTATAGCTTGGAAAAAATGTTTCACAATATATTGCTTGCAGTAACTTCTAAAGTTAAAGTTTGCAGTGCCTAGGAAAGATTTTGACAAATTGACTAGTTTATGTGATAAATGATTTTGCTGGGAATCATAATTCAAGTAATGTGGAATAAGGTGGGGCTCTTACCAGCATTGGAGAGTTTTCCAGAAAAAAATGACAAGCTGAGGATTTCTAATTCTCATATTTAGTGCAATCAAACCCAGAAATTTTATGACTGTATGAATGATATATCTTCCCCTGAAAATTGCTGTTCTGATATACGTATGACTCACATCAGAGTCAGAACACATGTGTTAATAAATTACAAAGTGAAAATGAATTCACAGCTTTCCCAAAGAATGTGAAGTGAATACAAATACATAACCAATTATTTTAGAAATGGCCATTAGCTAAGAGCAATCACTAATTCCAAAATGCCACTCTGGTTTGCCATTTGCAGGGATCAGGTGATGAATGAAGCAGTCACCTTAGTCTACCTCAAAAAAGTCTACATTAAAACCTGAAATTATGTCGTATTATGTGTGTTTAATTGTTGAAAAAGATATAGTAGGGAATGGGGAAAACATGAACATTGCTTTTTATGATGTATAAATATGAACTAGTATTGTAAGAAGTGCTGAGAGAAATTTCCTGAAAATGTCTTTAAATATGAAAATTAATTTTAAAGGGCAGCCTTACATCACTGAAAGAATCACATAAATTATTGAGATGATCAATGTTTGAAGAATCAGGGATTGCGTTGTTGATTACAGCCCACTTAACTTATGATTGGGAATGTGCTGGAGAAAGGCACATATTGGAGATGGAATATGGATTCTTGTAAACCAATCAGACAATGTCTACAGTTGAGGAAGTGACCTCATTCAGGAGCCAATGAATAAAAACCCTAAAAGCTGGTACACAGCCTTTCCTAAGAGAGATTATTTTCACCAAAACCATATAACACAAGAACTTTTTTTCACCTGGCAGTGACTGCAGTACATCTTCATCCTTTCAGAATCTGCTTTAATTTTATATATTTCCAGAATTACCTGTATGAAATATTTTGCTGCTGAAAATCTAGGCAGCAGGCTCTGCCTTCAATACTGATTTCAGGAAATACAATAAGAGAAATCACATGATGTAAAATAATACAAAGAAAACATGTCTTCGATATGTAAAAATTGAAGAAACATAATTCAAATATTAGGCAAATAACAAATTATCTTTGTATACACTTATAAAGAATCTAGAGTTAGATCTCCCAGTGTTTGACCTCTGTTAATCATGAGCACTTTCCTAAACTTGAGACAAAAAGTCCTTTTATAGAGAGAATATTTCTCAGCTTTTTAAAGGCCTCCTTTATGTCCTTGTTTCTAAGACTGTAGATAAAAGGGTTCAGCATAGGAATAACCACTGTGTACATCACTGAGGCTATTGCGCTTGCTTTTGAGTTTTGCGTAGCACAAGAGCTAAGATACACTCCAAGACCTGTTCCATAAAACAAGGTCACTACTGATAGGTGAGACCCACAAGTATAAAACACTTTATATTTGCCCCCAGCTGTTGAAATTCTCAAAATGGAAGATATAATCTTAGAGTAAGAGAAAAGGATCCCAAGGAGTGGAATAAAATCCAGAAGTCCAGATGCGAAATACTTCACCAAATCATTGAGGAAGGTGTCAGAACAAGCAATTTGGAGTACCTGATTAAGTTCACAGATATAGTGGGGCATTTCCAAATCTGTACAAAAAGACAATCTCAAAACCATTAAACATTGTAAAAGTGAGTGAAAAACACTTAATAACCAGCATGCCAGCAGCAGGAGGCCACAAAGCCGGGGGTTCATGAGGACCGTGTAGTGCAGGGGGTGACAGATGGCCACAAACCGGTCATAAGCCATCAGAGTCAAGAGGAAGTTTTCTAATTGTCCAAAAAGCATGAGAAAATACATCTGGCTGAGGCACTTTTCAAAAGTTATGATTTTACTTTCTGTCTGGATATGCAGCAGCAGCTTTGGTACAGTGGTGGAGGTGAAACAGATATCTGTAAAAGACAGGTTACAGAGGAAGAAGTACATGGGTGTGTGGAGGTGGGAGTCTGAGGTGATGGCCAGGATGATGAGCAGATTCCCCATGATGGTGATCAGGTACATGGATAGGAACATCCCAAAGAGCAGAGGCTGCACTTCTGCATCTTCTGAGAGCCCCAGGAGGGCAAATTCTAAAATATATGTTTGGTTTTCTGTTTCCATGCAAATGATAAAACTCCTGGAAAAGACATCAGAGCAATGCAAATTTAGCCACAAGCAGTAATCAGGAAAATATTATAAATGGTATGATTTGTATTATAAACACATTAAGTTAATATTTTTATAGATTTTATATAGATCTAGTGCCCTTATCTGAAAATGTCAGGGAAAATATATGCTCCTACTCCTTGATACTTTTGCTGACTAACCATCCTTGTCCATAATAGAAAACACTTAGTCAAAGCAATATTTTCCACCACAAATTTTCTCAGACTTTATTTTAATCAACAAATATTAACACCCGTCTTTTTGTACTCAGTGAAAAAATAATGAAGAAGAAGAACAGAGTTGTAGGAACCACATGACCTGATTGCAACACTTAATATAAAAACACAGTAATTAATCGGTATCCTATTGATGAAAAGAACTCACACAAATGTGGTCAACAGATGTTTCACAGAGGACAATGGCAATTTGATGGAAAAAGTATGGTCTTCTCAGCTAATGGTGCTGGAACAATACCAAAAAAATAAAGGCACTTAGGCACAGATTGTATGCATTACACAAAAATTATATAAAAATGAATCATAAAAGTTAAAAAGCAAAATTCACTGTAAAACTTCTGGAATAAAACAATTAGAAAATCTAGGGGCCCATTGTATGTTAATGAGTTTTTAGATATAGCATCCAAAGCATGTTCCATGAGAGAAGAAAATTTATAAGTTTTTATTGAAATGTAAAACTTCTACTCTGTGAAAGACTTTGAAAAGGGGTTGAAAAGAAAATCTACAGATTTGGAAAATATATTTACAAAACACATCTGATAAATAATTTATATCTAAATATACAAAGAAATCTTAACACCCCCAAATAAGAAAACAAATGCCGAATTAAAAAATGGACCAAAGATCTGAACAGAATCCTAACCTAAGAAAATATACACTTCCCAAGTAAGCATGCAAAAAGAAGCTCAAACTCCGTGGCACCTAGGGATTATTACAAATTACCAACTAGCAATGCATCTGGAAAAAGACCTTGACCAAAAGGGGTAAATATTAAATACAAGAGAGTTTTTATGACTAAGAGATTTCAAAGTGAGTTGGGATGTCATTCCAGATGCTTATTCACATCTCAGGAGGATCTCACTGGTGCCTCAAACAGTGGGGCTCCTGAGGGCTTTGGAGATAGCTAAACACTATAAGTAGGGCAGACAATCTCAGGAATTCAGCACCCTGTCAGTGTGTGTTACTTTGGAATTTATGCTCCTGACTGTACAGAGCTAAACTCATTTATAGGATCTCTACACATGGTTCTTCTGCCCCTTTTATTTGAACCTACAATTAACCCTATATATATATATATATATATATATATATATATATATCCCAGAGACTTAAATCTTTGGTCTGTTTATGTGCTGGTTGAGCCCTGAATCTCAGCAGAGCATCAACATTTACTCTCCAATTCATTGGATTTCCCGGGACAAATAACAAGTAGATGATGATGGACAATGCCCATCCCAAGGAACATAGATTGTATGCAATTATAAGCACATAGTTCCATCCATCTTCCCCATGGGATCTAAGCCACTGCTCAATTAGAAACAGAGGGGGAATCACCATCCCCAAATCCTCAAAATTAGGGAATGAACAATGGACAAAATAGACATTATTATTCTATTATAGAGTTATTGTTACTCTAGCAATGGAAGACCTTTTATAATTGATATAAAGGCTTTGGGCACCAGAGGTTCTGAGGCAAGGGAGAGGGAAGAATAAATGTAATATGGTGGCATTTTCAGGACTTGGAAATGTCCTGCATGACATTGCAATGACAGATACAGGTCATTATGCATTTTTTTCATAAACTTTAAAATTGTGTGGGACAGAGTGAAAACTATAATGAAACATTACATTATACATTTGTTAAAACACATTGAACTTGACAACACAAAGAGTGAACCTTATGTATGCAAATAAAAATATCATTTACAAGGCCAATGGAATCCCAAAGAATGAAAATGTTGCAAATCTATCTAACTATATTAAAATGTATAATTTTCCCTGACAGGAGGGTTTCAGGGCAAAGGTGCTGAAAAAGTAATATTGGGTATGAATGAAGCCTGTAAATGAAGTAAAAAGAAACTTTGCATAAGTACTGTATTCTAGTACATTCCATAAAGTAATATCGGGTATGAAGGGAGCCTGTAAATTGAAGTAAAAAATAAACTTTGCATACGTACTGTACTCTAATATATTCCATAAAGTAGCATTCCACCATGTATGGATTAACAATTCCAATACTTCTACACATGTACACTAGAATCAAGAAATTCATAGAGAGATGGCAAATGAGGAAATACTTTGTCACTATGAAGTGGGAGCTTACAGATAACAAGTGGAGGGGGCTAGAATGTTCTGTGTGGTAATGGTTTATAGTTAGACACATCAGTATGAACTCATGTGTAGGTGAAAATAGATACAGAGGGTTGTATGTAGACATATTTCTAGACATGTGTATGTACACAGCTTAATATACACACATCTATTTCCTTACAGTCTCTGCAGAGAGGGCCTAGAGGCTGCAGTAGCAAGGAACACAAATAGAGCCCAGACCTTGGAATTTAAAACCATTCTCCAATAAGTGTCTTCTTGGAGAAATCGCTTACTCTAAGGAAGAAATATACAAGAAGCACTTGGCACATCTTGTAGTACCAAAGAATAAATAAGTCCTAAATTAAACCCCTAAAGATAGGGCTGTACTAAAGAGATACAGAGTGCAGCTGAAAGAGCTCCCATGGCCAAAAGTGGAACAAATTGAACAACAACCAAAAAAAATAGTATTGTATCATACCCCAAAGTATGAAATAAATGTCATAAGTCCATCCTGATATAACTAAATTATTAATTAAGTAAATAAAAAGGGAAAAATCTCTCATGCAGAAGAATTCAATAATTTATGTAGATATTGCTCTCTCAAGCCTATGGAGCATAAATCCCACTCCTGAAGACTTCCTCATGACTCTTTCCAAAGGTGATATAAGGAAAGGGTGAGAAATAAGGAACTTTATACTGGGGGAACATCAAAACATTATTGATCAAGGTCAACATCAATAATGATAAGTCACATTGAGAGGATGCATCCTGGATATGATGTGATGAAAATGACACTTTATCTCTGGTGTCTTCCTCCAAAAACCCATAAACCCAGTCTAATCATGAGAAGAAAATCAGAAAATTCTAATTAAGGGATAATTTACAATATACTCAGCCTCTGCTCCTCAAAATTATCCAAGTTATCAAAAACAAGGAGAGTCTGAGAAGCTGCCAGAGTCACAAAGAGAGTAAGAATTTATGAGAAATAAATTTAGGGTATATTTTGGGTGACCAATGTTCAGAATAGGGGAAAGGAATTGAGATGTTCCTGGAAACTTCTCTAAATTCCTTGCAATTTTTCTGTAAATGTAACACTGGTCTAATATATTAAGTTTATTAAGAAGTAAAACTATTATTGAATGCAAAATCTTAGGAACATCGAACTCTTAAGACCCAATCCAGACACAATTACATGCCTTGTACAAGAATATCACATCAGTTTAAGTCTCACAATCTTTGTTCCTTGAGAATAGTGAAACTGATATCATAAAGTAATTGAAAGAATTAAATAATAAATATAAAATGTCTGACATTGTGCTTAGTATTAATAGCCAATATTTTATACATTATGATTCAACCATACACAGATTCACTCACCACAAATCCTTCTCCATTTCCTCTGTACTATTTCCATCCCTCTTTACCAATGTGCAGTTTTCACAACAGCAATATTCACATTGACCCAAAGTTAGCTTTCCTCAGGGCAAGCCTATCATGATCATAACCTTCTATAAACCAGCACTGACTCTCTAAATAACTTCAAACATAAATATCTCTCTTGTGGACAAAACACAAGGATCTCTGTTATATGGTTGCTGCCATCCTGGCCTGGCTCATATTCCACATTTTACATCCCTGTCCTTCATTTTTCATAGATATTAAGAACTCTTTTTAAAACCTCACCACACCTTATTAATCATAAGGTGTGTAACGTAGATCGCACATTTGTGTCCCTGTCATCTCTTCTTGGTGTGCTTCTACCCCTTTCTCCTCTTGAATTATTCCAACTCTGGCATCAAAGCTCAGTACAATTATCACCTCCCTTGTGGAGCCTTCACTAACCTCCAGAGAATGAGTCCATACTTTTGGATCTGCTTCACCAGGATTTCAGAACCCCCATACAATATTGGATATACTAATTTCTATGTCTAGTACCCATTTGGATGTAATCTCTTTAATATAAGGAACAAAGTCTTACTCATGTCTTTATACCCAAAATAATGTTTAGAGCTCATCATGAAGTAATTGACGATTAAACATTTGTTGAAATAACAAAAGAAAAAATGAATGAATGTGGTTAAACGGATACTTTCAATATTTGTAGAGAAAGAAGAATGAGTGAAACAAGGAAAAATACTTCTGAGAGAGGGAAAACCCACGAGTGAGAGCTAAGGCCAGAGGAGACAGATTGGAAAAGTAATATATTTTAGTGTATCCACTATTTATTTCCACTCAGGCTTTTTTAAAAGGCAGAACTTTGTATTTTAAGCTTTCTCTGTGATCATAACCTGTTGATGCCCTTAATGTTACTACCAATAAAAGGAGTACATGGAGCTGAAATGCATTCCCCAGCACCTGTGAAGATTCTGTAACTCACCCTGAAATTATCAAGACAGGGTATAAGTTCACCAATGCAGATTTTTCCCTGAATTATAGATGAAGTTGGAAGCTCTGCTCCCGGGAAGAAAAGAGAGATGGAACCACTCATCAGGTCTCTAGAAGACAAAATTGTGTTTTCTTTTCACCAGAGATTAGTAAAGTATACTTGATATAGTGAAGGGGAAGCATTTAGAGTTTTCAAGCAATTAAGGATTTCATTCCCAAGAGCCACGTTAATGAAGTATTCTTTGTGTCAATATTCCCTGAGATTTTTATTTCTCTGGAGATAAAAAAGGAAAGCATAATGAAAACTTGTGCCAACTTTTTCCCTTGTGACAGCTGTGAAGCTCCGTATTCATCTCTTATGCTTGTGGACACCTGCTTCCCAGGAGGAAGTCACATTTCAGCAAGAACTCATTGACTGCCACAGTAAACAGTGCCTCAAACACTGGGGCTCATGAGGGCTCTAGAGATATCCAGAAACTATAAGCATGTCAGCCAGCTCAGAAATTTGCCCCGTTTCAGTGGAACTTACTTTGCAATTTATGCTCCTCAGCTTAATATTATAGCTTACACTTTGTCCCAACACAATTTTGTAAGTTATGATAAAATATAAAACTGAGTTAGACTCATTTATAGGTTCTCTACACATGGCTCTTTTGCCCCTTTTATTTGAACTCATAATTAGCACTATACTTGATAAATATTTGTCCCAGAGACTTAAATCTTTTTTCCGTCCATGTGCCCGTTGAGTCCCGAACTTCAGCAGAGTTGCAAAACCTACTCTCCAGTTCATTGGACTCACCCAGGACAACCAATAAGGAGATGATGATGGACAACGTCCATCCCAAGGAACAGAGAGATTTTGCAATTGCAAGCAAGATAGCTCCATTCATTTGCCCCCTCTCAATTAGAAGCAGAGTGAATATCACCATCCCAAAATCCTCAAGACTGGGAATGAACACTGTACAAAAGTAGACTTATTATTATTCTACTATAAACTTATTATTATTCTAGCAATAGAAGTACTCTTATCATTGATGTAAAACCAGTGGCCACCAGAGGTTCTGAGGGATAAGAGAGGGAAAATAGCTGTAATATGGGTGCATTTTTGGGATATTGGATCAGTCCTGTATGACATTGCAGTGACTGATACAAGGCTTTATATATTTTGTCATAACTTACAAAATTGTATGGGACAAAGTGTAAACTATAATGTAAACTGTAACCAATGGTTAGTAGCAGTACTTCAATATGAGTTTATGAATTGTAAGAAGTGAACCACACTAATGAAGATGTTTTTAATGTGGGAAACAGTGAAAGGTGGAGACAGTGGGACATTTAGGAATCCCATATATTTTTATGTAATATTTATGTAATCTAAAGCATCTTTAAAAATTAAAAAAAATAATTAGAAAATAACTAGTTTAGGCATAAGAAGAGTCCACATAGAAACACATACAGCCCCATTGGGAACAGGAGATCTCAGATTATTAATAAAGATTTCTACTGGCATTTTTGTATAAAAAAATAAGTTAAAGGACCACCAAATGTAATGGGGTATACTGGATAGGAGATAATTGTAATGTGGGAAACACTCTGTAATAGCTTCAAAATTTTTCTTTAGAGTAATACAGTTCAAAAATAAAGTTTATCAAAAATTAAAAATGTTAGTGAAATGCAAATGCTTTGGGAACAACGAACACTGAACTTGACTCCAGCCTCGACTACATGCCTTGTACAAGCAATATCATTGCTCTGAGTCACAATATTCAAGCATAAATCCAAAATATGGGTACCAATTTCATAGAGATATCAAAGATTAAGTGAAATACTGAATATAAAATGTCCAGCATTTTATTTAAATTTAATCATTGAAGTTCTGGATCAATTAAATTTTAAGCCCTCACAGATTAATCCCAACCTCTTTATTCCCACTTCTTTCTTAACTTTTTAAATTGAAGTTTATCTTTCATACATGAACATATTTAAACAGTAAGTGTATAAGAAAAGTTATGAACTTACAAAACAAGCATATGTATTATCATTCAGGGCTCCATACTTCACCCCATAATGCATACATTGCATTGTTGTGAAACAATTGTTACAAATTATGGAAGAGCATTGTCAAACATTTCTACTAACTATAGCCTATATCATACATTTGATGTATTTTTCTCCCAACCAAACTAATCATCAACATCCTGTACTAGTATTATATATTTGTTATAGTTTATGAGAGAATGTTCTCATATTTGTTCTGTTAACCACAGTTCATCATCCACCACTGGATTCCTTGTGTGACGTGTGTACACTCAGTGGCTCTCAGTTTCATCACAGAGTTTTTATGTTATCACTTGAGTCAATTTTAGAATGTTTTCATTACTCCAAAAGGAAAAATCCCATAGCCCCTTATACTCTTCTATTTATGTAACTTAGAGATGATATAATATCTTCTTTGCCACTGATGCAAAAATATTGCAATATTACTGTTAACTATTGTCCTTAAGTTACATTAGTTGTTACTTTCCCTTATATCACCATATTCTTAACACTTTGTAAAAGAAGAACATTCTTATACTATTAACCACTTCTACTGTGCTATTTCAACACCCCTTCATCTCTCCATGGCTTTGGCAACATTGACCCAGAGTGATATTTCAATTAGTCTAGCCTAATCATATTCAACATTTGCCATAAAACTGTCACTGAATATCCACTACCTTCAAAACTAATAGCAATCCTGTAGCCTAAATCTACAGTTTTCTATTATCTGACTGCTGCCTTCTTGGCTATGTTGATGTATCAATTTTCATCCCCTGGCCATCATTGCTGGTCATATATTAAAAACTCTTTGTGATTTCCTAAGCACAAATTATGTTTAAATGATTTCTAAATAAACTCTCCTGCTTCATCTTGGCCAAACTCCACACAAAAATATTCCAACTACTCCTTTAAGATGCAATAAAATACCCAGTAAGAATTTGGCTGACAGTGTAGACAGATAAAGCTTAGCTCTTCCTAAAACACCTGAGAGGGAGTCTAAGTCTGCCTTGGTGACCTGCTCAGGGGTATGGCAGACCAGGATGCTGCCTCACAACTAACAGAAGCATTGGGGGCAGAGAGGAAGGAGCCGAAACATCAAGCAGGAACATTGACAATGACAAGGAAATAGAATAAGAGGAACAAACTGTCAAAGGGAAACCTTACCACATTCAAAAACAACAAAACAAAAGCATAGAGCAGAGAGAGAAACAAATCAACTGAATAAACACACCAACCAATAAACACACTAGATATCAACAAAAAAATATAAGCCACACTAAGAAACAGGAAGACATTGTGCAGTCCAGTGGACAAACAAAAAATCAAGAGGAGATGCAGAACACGAAGAACTAATTAGAACTGTCCAAAAAAATCCATGAATTAATGTAATGAAGTGAATGAAGAGATTAAGGATATTAACAAGACACTGGGAGAACATACTGAAGAAATTGTAAACATAAATAAAAAGATAATGGATATGATAGAGATGAATGGCAAAATCCAAGAAATCAAAAATACAATGGAAGCACACAACAGTAATTTGTACAGGCAAAGAAAAAAATTAGTGATATGGTAGACACTACATCTGAAATCAAACAGATAATAGAACAGATAGATAAAAAGATCAAAAAACTCCGGCAGGGACTCAGGGACTTGAACAACAAAATGAAATGCACAAATATACATTATAGATATCCAAGAAGGAGAAGAGAAGGGAAAGGGGACAGCAGGGTTTGTTGGAGGAAATAATGGCTGAAAACTTTCCAACCTTATTGAAAGAATTAAATGTACATATCCAAGAAGTGCAGTGCACTCCAAACAGTTTAAATCCCAACAAGCCTACTCCAAGACATATACTTGTCAAATTGTCCAATGCTCAAGACAGAGAGAATAATGAAAACAGTAAGAGAAAAGAGAACCATCACATACAAGGGAAGTGCTATAAGATTAATTACTGATTTCTCATCCAAAACAATGGAGACAAGAAAGCAGTGGTATGATATATTCAAGATGCTAAAACAACAACAACAAAAACTTTCTGCCAAGAATTCTCTATCCAGCAAAACTGTGATTCAAAAATGAGGGAGAGTTCAAAATATTCATAGGAAAACAGAATATAAGAGAGTATGTCAATAAGAAACCTGCACTGCAAGAAACCCTAAAGGGAGGTCTGCAGGTTGAAAAGAAAAACAGGACAGTGTGTTTGATGAGAGTGTAAGAAAAACTAAAAAGACAAAAAGAGTAATAAAAACAAAGAAAATAGGCTAATCTAAGTAATTCCATGACAATAATAACATCGAATGTAAATGGACTAAACTCACAAGACCAGAGACACAGACTGGCAGAATGGATAAGGAAATATGACCCATCTATATTCTGTCTACAACAAACCCACCTTAGACCCAGGAATTCAAGAAGGCTGAAAGTTAATGTTTGGAAAACAATTTTACAAGCAAACAATAAATGAAAAAAGGTAGAAGGAGCTATAGTAATATTGGGCAAAATAGACTTTAAATGCAAAATTATTGTAAGAGACAAAGATGGGCACTATATATTAATACAAGGGGTAAATTTTCAAGAAGAAAGAACAATCATAAACTTTTCTGCACCTAACCAGGGAACCTCAAAATACATGAGGCAAACACTGGAAAAACTAAGTGGAGAAATACATGGGTCTTCAATTACAGTGGGGAAATTTAATTCATCATTATCACCATTAGACAGAACATCTCAACAGAGAACCAATAAAGAAACAAAGACTTTGAATAATATACTAGAGGATCTTGAACTAATAGACATATACAGAACACTACACTCAAATACAGCAGGATATACATTCTTCTTGAGTGCACAGGGATCATTCTCCAAGATATACCACAGGCTAGGCCACAGAACAACTCTCAATGAATTCAGAAGGATTGAAATTATACAAAGCAATTTTTCACATCAAAGTGGAAAAAGCTGGAAATAAGTAAGGGCCAAAGAACCAGAATAGGCACAAAAATATGGAAGTTGAACAACACAGTTTTAGGTAAACAGTGGGTTAAGGAGAAAATCACAAAAGAAATCAGTAACTACCTTGAAACGAATTAAAATGGCAGCATAAAATATCAAAACCTATGGGATGTGCAAAAACAGTATGAGAGGTAAATTCATAGCTATAAATGTGTGTGTGTGTATATATATATTATATATATATTATATATATATACATAAAAAGAAAGAAAGAAAGAGCTAAAAATCAAAGACTTAAATGCACACCTGAGGAATTAGAAAAAGAACAGCAAACTTACCCCAAAGGAAGTCATAAGAAGTAAATAACAAAGATTAGAGCAGAATTATATGAAATTGAAAGAAATAGAAAAAATAAACAAAATGAAATGCTAGTTCTTCATGGAGATCAATAAAATTGACAAACCCTGAGATAGACAAACAAAGAAAAAAAGAGAGATGATAAAAATACACAAAATAACAAATGAGGAAGGGGATATTGCCAATGAGCCCACAGAAATAAAGAGTATCATAATAGGATAATTTGAAAAATTATATGCCAACAAGATAAACAATTTAGAGGCAATGGACAAATTCCTAGAATGACACAAACAGCCTACATTGATGAAAGCATAAATTGGTGAACTCAACAGATCAATCACAAATAGTGAGAAAGAAGCAGTCATCAAAAACCTCCCAACTAAGAAGAGCCCAGGAACAGACGGCCTCACAGGTGAATTCTATGAAACATTCCAGAAAGAACTAACACCAATCCTGCTTAAACTCTTCCAAAACATAGAAGTGGAAGCAATATTGCCTAACTCATTCCATTATGCCAACATTACCTTAATACCAAAGCCAAACAAAGATGCCACAAAAAAGGAAAACTATAGACCAATCTCCCTAATGATCCTAGATGATAAAATACTCAACAAAATATTTGCTAATCATATTCAACAAAATATCAAATGAATTACACACTATGCACAAGTGCACTTCATCCCTGATATGCAAAGATGTTTCAATATAAGAAAATCAATCAATGTTATACATGACTTGAACAGATTGAAAGAAAAAAAACATATTCAACTTTATAGATGTAGGGAAAGCATCCAACAAAATATAGCACCTTTTCTTGATAAAAACACTACAAAAGATAAGAATAGAATGAAACTTTCTGAACTTGATAAAGGGTATATATGAAAAACCCACAGTGAACATCATATACAATGGTGAAATCCTAAACGCTTTCCCTCTAAGATTGGGAAATAGAGAAGGATGCCCACTATCACCACTCCTATTTAACGTTGTGTTAGAAGTACTTGCTTGAGCACTTAGGCAAGAAACAGGTATAAAAGGCATCCAAATTGGAAAGGAAGAAGTAAAAAACTTCATTATTTGCAGACAACATGATCTTATACATAGAAAGCCCTGAGAAATCCAAACAAAGCTTCTAGAACATATAAATGAGTTCAGTAAAGTTGCAATTTATAAGATCAATATGCACAAATCAATAGCATATATGTACACCAATAGTGAGCAATCTGAGGAGGAAACTAGGAAAAAAAATACCATTTACAATAGCACCTAAAAGAATCAAATATCTAGGAATAAATATAACTAATTATGTAAATGACTTATATGCAAAAAATTACACAACATGGTTAAAGGAAATCAAAGAAGATTTGAGTAAATGAAAGAATATTCCCTGTTCATGGATAGGAAGACTAAACGTCATTAAGATGTCTCTTCTACCCAAACTGATATACTGCTTTAACACAACCCAATAAAAAACAATGCAGCATTTTATACTGAATAGGAAAAACTACCTATGAAATTTATTTGGAAGGGCAAGAGGCCCTGAATGGCCAAATACATATTAAAAAACAAAAATGACGTCATAGGAATCACACTACCTGACTTCAAAACATACTACGAAGCTACAGTGGACAATTCTGCATGGTATTGGCACAAGGATAGACATACTGACCAATGGAACCAAATTGAGAGTTCTGATCTATATCCTTGCATGTACAGTCATCTGATATTCAAGAAGGCCAACAAGTTCACTCGCCTGGTAGAAAATGGCCTCTTCAAAAAAAGGTGCTTTGAGAACTGGATATCCATATCCAAAAGAATGAGAGAAGAACCCTATCTCATACTTTATACAAAAATTAACTCAAGATGGATCAAATATCTTAATACAAGAGTCAAGACCATAAAGACCTTGGAAGATAATGTAGGGAGACATCTACAGGACCTTGTAATAAGAAATGATTTCATGAACTTTCCCACCAAAAGCATGAGTAGCAAAAGAAAAAAATACACAAATGTGACCTCCTCAAAATTAAAAACTTTTGCACCTCACAGGAGTTTGTCAAGAAAGTGAAAAGGCAGCCTACCCAAAGGGAGAAAATATTTGGTAACTATATATCAGATAGGAGTCTATTATCTATCATATATAAAGATATCCTATGCCTTGAAAATAAAAACAAACTATACATTAAAAAATGGGCAAGTGATTTTAATAGACACTCCTCCAAAGAAGAAATACAAATGGCTAAAAGCACATGAAAAGATGCTCAACATCACTAGCTACTAGGGAAACGCAAACCCAAACTACAGTTAGATACCATTTTACAGCCATTAGATTGGTGGCTATTAAAAAACAGAGGACTACAAGTGTTGGAGAAGATGCAGAGGAATGGGAACCCTCATCCACTGATGGTGGAAAAGTAGAATGTTACAGTCATTGTGGAAGACAGTTTGGCATTTCCTCAAAAAACTAACTATAGATCTGCCATATGATCCAGCAT
>JAQZBX010023053.1:19728-31313 GCA_029593785.1 Cabassous unicinctus | reverse complement strand
TTACTACTATTCAGCAATTAAATATCAGAAATTTTTCATAGTAAAAACTTCACTGGATATCTCAACTTTTCTTTTACTATATGAGGATTATTTTGCTTAAATGGAATATTTCAATAATATGCAATCATAACACTTTTTTGCTTGTAAATATACTAATGATCCTCTACCTGCCTCAAGCAATATTTTATTCATAGTGCTTTTACTAGTACACTTTCAAGGTAACATATTTTCAATTCTTATAGTTAGACTATCTACCATACACAGATCTTCAAATATCTTTTTAAATTGTTTTTTCTTTATTTTTAAAGAAGCTTTAGACCACATAAATATTACATAAAAAATACAGGGGTTTCCCATATACCCCATCCTTTTCCACAATTTTTTCCAGTAACAACATCTTTCATTAGTGTGGTACATTTGTCACAATTAATGAACATATACTGAAGCATGCCTATTAAGTAAGGTCTATTTACTTTATGTTTTATTCTTTGCACTGCACCATTTTATAGGTTTTGACAAGATGAAAATGGCCTGTATCCATCATTACAAGTCAGGCAGAACAATTCTAATGAGCCCATAATGTCCCATGTAATAACTATTCTTACCTCCCCCTCGCCTCAGAATCTCTGTTGGCTGCTGCCTTTATATCAATGATGCAAGTTCTTCCATTGCTAGAAGAATAATTTTATTTTAGTCCATAGTTGCATTCCTCCTTTATGCTTGTTCATTCCTTAATCTTGAGGATTTGGGGATGGTGATGCCCACTCTGTTCTCACTGAGAGGGAGTTATGTCCAACACTGGGGAGAAGTTAGTGCATTTATATTCTAAGTTTGGCTTAGAAATAGACCACATTTGATCAAGAGAGCGTCTTTCAGGATGTAAATCTTAGTCAATATATAATACTAGGCTAAGTTTCAACTTCACAAGTAAAGTTTCATAAGCACAACCATCAATATCAAGGGCCTAGAGTAATGCTCTGTCCTCCTTTGCTTGGCACTGGCTTTGCACTCTGGGGATTCTTACTGCTCTATTAGAGAATGTAGCAGAACTTCCCACGATGGGAATTCAATATTCTTTTGGTTATTATGTGGGTCTCCACCCACCAAAGAACACCCCATGACCACTTGAAGATATAGAGGCATGTACAGGTGCACCCCTTCCCATCCATCACCACACCCACACCAGTGATGATCCCCTGCCACAGTTGTGACCCTTCTGCAATCCAAAATGCCCCCAAAACAAAACCAAAAAATAAGCAAATAAAGTAAATAAAATAATAATAATAAATAAAAATGAAATACATAAACAAAAATAAAATTAAAAATAAAAACATTTTAAAAAGTAAAATAAAAATTTTTTGAATGTGTCTTTCATCACCGTAATATGTAATCTTTTTTTATATAGTGACATGTTCTTCTGTAGTTTCCCCAGTGCCTTTTTTTTTTTCACTTTATCTTCAAAGAAGCTTTAGGATACAGAAAAGTCACATAGAAAATATAGGGGATTCCCATATATCCGACACCCTCCTCCATCCCAATCTCCCTTATTAATAACATTGAACATGTGTATGGTACATTTGTTACAGTTGATGCACAAATATTGAAGCATTGCTACTAACCATTGTCAATGATTCACATTAAGGTTCACATTTTGCACTGTAGAGTTTAATAGGTTTTAGCAAAATCTCAAATAACCTGTATCCATCATTGCAAGATCATGCAGAACAATTCCAATGCCCTAAAATTTTCCTATGTTCCATCTATTCTATTCTGTATCAAAAACAAGCATTGTTATTGAATATTAGAAGTATCCTTCCTATGGATAGGAAAACCTATCCTTCATAGGTTTTCTCTGAACCTATGGCAACCACTAATTTTCAATTTTTGAATAATAAGGCTCATAGTTACATGCAATAATATTGAGGGCTTCACTTTATGGTCTTTTTTCTTTTATTAGGCATTGCCTATGTTCTCGAGAGATTCTTGCCCTTCTGAAAGCATAGCTAGAATCCCCAGGATGAGAGTTCAATATTTTCTTGTTTATTGTGTAGGTCTCCACCCACTGTGATAACACACTATGACAAGTTGAACACTTTCATATTCCACAGAAGCATGCCCCAAGTGTGCCCTATCTTACATATTACCCCACTCCCAACTCCCTGCACCAGTTACCCTCTCTTGCCATATTTTCCAGAAGAACATCCCCACCACTGTAGTTTCAACCAGAGACCTACAAATTCCAGAGTCCACCAGCTCCTTCCTCCAGCCCTATCCCCAGTTCCATGGATAGTTCAATTTAAGCCCCCACTCTACTCACCCTCATATTCCAACACCATGGAACCCAATCACATCACTGCACCATCAACCCCATTCACTACCCAACAACCCCCTTCCACCTCATCATACTTGTTACCAAAAATTGCACATTTCCTTCAATTTATGAAAAAAAAATGCTTATTACTCTAATTCAACTCTTGAATTAATTACAGTTTCTCATAAAAATATATCATATGGTATGTATTTCTCATGAAATCATAGTTCTATTCAATAACATAATAGTAATATTGCATTCTGCATAAAATTATTACCATAAAGCTTTATTTGCTTTTTTAATAGAAATATTTCTAATTTAATAAATAAATATCTTAAAGTCAACAATTTCAATGTGGTTTTCATGAAGCATTTTAGATCACATAGAAAATAAAATGTTTTCAATTTAAGTATAATTTTCCAAAATATAATTTATGTTAAATTCATATGAATTTATGTGGCTTGGTTGCAGAAATAAATATAGATACCAATACAACAGAATAAAAGGCACAACTACAAACCCCTTATACCGGAACACTCATATAAGACAGAGGTAATGTAAAGTAGTACAGTGACAATAACATGTATTTTTCAATAAATGGTGCTTGGACAATTGTACAAACATATTGGGAAAAAAAGAAATTTCACTTACGTTAATCAAGCAGCATCTGCCCATGTTTCAAATAGATAACAGATTATGGCAAAGAATCATCCATTTCTTGAAACCATGCTTGTCCATTCCTTTGCCATTTATATTGTCTAAGTCAGGTAGATGGGCTATCTTTGCATCAATGGAGTACTGGAGGATTAATCTCACATTTCTTTAAGGCTCCATTTGTTGTGTTTTTTGTTTGTTTGTTTGTTTGTTTTTCGGGTTGACTGCTCTTTAATGGGGGGCGCAGGCCGGGCACTTCCGTGGAGGTGGCTCTAAGGACGGAGGTCTCCGCGTCTAGCTGGGCTACTCCACGGCTTTGACCAGGGCCGCTTTGGCCTGGATGCGAATTTGGATTCCCGCCCGCACAGTCTCATCCGCCACCCCTGGCAGCTCCGACTGTGCCTTTTCCAAGTTCGCCTTCGCCACGCCCAGTTCCCACATGTCCAGGGTCACAGCCTCTTGGGCCAGTAACTGCAATGGAGAGACGGCATTCACCGTGAGGGAGCCGCTGCTGACGAAGCCCTGGGAGGCGGCTCCGTCCTCCGCATGGACAACAAGCAGTCCTGGCCACAGGACCTGCTGTGTGGGCACGTGGCGGACCAGGATGCACAAGGCCTCCGTCTGCGTGGGCAGGTCCACCTGCCGGACGCTGTCGCCGTTGAAGACCACCTGCATGAGCGAGGCCAAGGTGAACGACATCTGTCCCGGAGAGGCGGCGGGGGCCAGGGCTGCCGAGCAGCGCGACAGGTACCATAGTAGCAGAGGAAACCATTGGTTTTATTTCTATAAGATTTAAATCTTACCTCACAAGTCATATTTTGTCACAACTGGAGAGGAAGCAGAGGAATTAAACTAACTATTTTCTGAAACACGGACACATAAAAAGAAGGGAACAATGACTTAGAAAAGATTATTCATTTTAAAAACTTCAAAAAAAATCCCTATATAAAAGCTAAATAATCGTTGTTTAATTCTAACTCATACAGAAATTTATTACAATTAGCTTGTATTAAGTTTGTCCTTGAGTACTGGAATCTCCTGCAAAACATTACCAATAGTTTGTTAAGGGGTACATATATAAACTGCAACATTGTACATTATAGGTTAGAACAATTTTTAGAAAAGCTTAGAACTGTGGAAGAATGCAAGGGCAACAAGTAGCAGCCAACATTCTCAGACTTCCTCATTACTGAAAGCATATACCATTTTAGTCTAGAAAAATCAGTCAATTTGATAAAATTAAGCTTTTAGATTGAAAAGCACAGCCTTTAACAGGCACAGAGAAAAATAGTCCCTAAAAATCTCACTAAATAGTTATTAGAAAGGAAAACATGCCATTATTAAATGCAGTTGGCACTGGAACTCTGGAAAAGCAGGTGGTTCTCTTGTGCCTCAGCTTCTGGCCAGGGACTTTAGAGCACTAAAATATTAAGAATAGTACAAATTAACCCAAGCATGCTCTATAAAAAGTAAATATTTGTAAGGTCAACATATAATGAGCGTGTATTATGAGCAAGAGGCGTTTTGCTATTGTTGGCAACTGAGACACTGGGTCATAAGATAATGCAGAATTTACAGTCAAAATGTAGTTATGCATAAGAAAAGAGAAATGCTGCTACTGCTAAATGTTCTATTTCATCCTTTAAAAAATGTTACACTCCATCATTTCATATTTCCAAGAATTCTATTACAATTTACTCTATGTAGTTTAATTGTTCATTGGTCCTATGCCTTTTAGAACAAAACGTGACTATGGGACCAGAGATGACCTTGTTATAGAGTTTTACAAATCCATTAATTCACCAGAGGATTTTGCACTTTCTGCCATAACAAATTGAATTTTGACTTTTCTTAGTTTCTAGCTGGGCTGTTGCAGTTATGTTTTTATTCTTTGGCACAGAGATCTAGTAAGATGGGTGCCATGAATGTAAAATGTAAATATGGGCAAGAATATGAAAATAAAGATTACAGGACAAGTATAAAATGCTCTGGAGATCTCAGCATTAGCATCAGATTTGCTCTGAGGACCAAATGAATGAAATCTAACCACATTCCTCCCATTGTTTTTTTTTTATATATATATACTCCAGATTTAAAAATCATATTATTTGATAAGAAATGAAACTATTTTCATTTTATATCTTCCTTGAAAATCTTCAATACAGTTTTATTCCAAGACAAATGCACTTATCCCTTGATTTTATCTGATTAAGAAACCATCCAAATAGCAATAAAGAAATTTTTAAAAAGTTATGAACATCTGTAATGAAAGCAATGGGAAGGTTCACATGAATTGATCTTCATACAAATAATGAAATACTTCCCAGCTACACACACACACAGCATTTTTGAAAAAAAGACTCACCAATTAGGTTTATTCATGATTTTGAAGAGACATCTCAGGATTACATAGCACTGGAAGAAATCAAGATTTTGAATAATAAGTGGAACATTTTAAATAACTCTAAATGTAATGAGAAAATTAAGTTTACAAAGAGATATTTTATAACTTCTAATTAATACACTCAAAGAGATAAAGGATGGTTATGAATCTGTATTTTCCCATGAGAAAAATAAATCTAAGATTAAAACGAGATAAGAGAAATTATATAAGATGTGCATATTTTCAAGCCTTAAATCACCGAGAATGTTTTAAGTGATTTGAGGAATATTTTCATAATATAGAAATAAAATTAAAATTGAAAATGTGCAAGAATATGTTTTCCTAATGCTGAGATAGAAATAAAATTGGTGATTGAAAATTTTAAAAACCTGCTAAAAATTCACCAGGAAATAACATAAGTTTAAAGTCAGACTTCAGTGCTATAACCTAGTATTTTCCTCATTCTGCAGTTGTGTCTATTTTCTTTATTACTATTTTCTTTATTACTCAGTCCAGATACTGTATGAAAGTGAACTCAACAAAAGCAATTTAAACATGTTTCTCAAAGTCCACACACTCAATAGTCTCCAAGTTTGGCAGTATCCAGTACTTTGAAATACTCTCAATGGCATAAATAAGCATTGATCCAAAAAAGTATTGATACAAAAGACATAGTCTTCTGATATGATGTCATTCTTGTCTTTTGCTCAAAATAATCCCAAACTTTTCCCAAAATGTTTTAACAATGTGGAAATTATTTTAAGAAGGTTACATGAATTATTCACTTGTAGCATAGAATAAAAATGACTGAGATTACTACCACATGTGTACATAATGCAAAATATACAAACAACAAAACAGTAGACATTTACAAGAAGAAATTCAAATTTAAGAACACATGTCAAGTATAAAATAAACTTTTCTTAGTTTTTGAATTTGAGAATTTTTTAATCCAAAATCCTTGCAAGGGAACTCAAAAGATCTATTGAACATTCTGCCTAGAGCAGTGCCAATCTCCCTGTACTACTGATTATAGATGATGGCGTTTATGAACGGGGACACCATGAAGTAGAACATGACTGAGAGGAGATTTTTAAAAGATGCATTTTTTGCAATCAGGACACAAACAGCAATCAAAACAGACATTGCAAACAAAAGGAAAATTGTTAGCTGAGGGGTATGGCTGGTTAAAACTTTGTTAGGTGCTTCCACAGAACACATCCAAAGTACCACTAAAATATATTAATATATGATATGAACATAAAGGCAGAACATATTAACTCAACACAATCATATATGGTTTGGGAACTGTAACTGAAATTCAAAGATCTATGAGGGTTAAATTGCATATAAAGAAGGACATTGGAGAGTGTAGCTGTGGATTGGTTACAATGACAATAACAGAAGATTTCCAGTCATTGTCCCCAGATAAAGCACTAATAACAGTAGACGTTTCAAAACTTGGACCCACGAAGAACTTGAGATATCCATGTGGAGGATATCCATGAAGATGGTTAGGTATTCTAGGTCTTAATATATCCTGAAGTCAAATGAAATGAACTGATGTGGTGCTGCTATCAACCACTGTGAGACAATGCACATCACTAACAAATAAAGTGCAACTGTTGGTATCAATATATGGCTTCAAAGAGAATTTCAGTATGGAAGAAATGCACAAAAGTGAATATTCTGATATTAATGAATGCACATATTTCTCATTTCATTTTCTTTCCTAAATCTGATGATATGTATTAATTTCAATAATCATAGGATCAGAGAACCTAAGCACATGAATGAATTTTAAATGAAATACAGACACACTAATCCCTCAGTTATTGAATCATACTTACACTGTTTCTCTGAGTATTTTTTCAGATTCTGCCTGGATGTACCCAGCAATTGTTTTCTTATTTTCTTCAGTATCAAATAGCTGTCACAGGCATGCTCTGAAAGTGATCTTCATTATCAGCATATTTGTTTGAACAATATAGTTATTGTTGATTCAATTTTGGACCTTGGAACCAGAATGACTTCTGATGTCTTCCCTTGTTGGCCAGCAGACTAGCAACTGCTTCTGTTCAAAGTTCATAAATGGTTTTGAGGGTCTTCTCAGTAAGAGTTTGATCCAACTGAAACCAGACAGATTAAAAATCTCCAGTGCTCCATTTCAGCTGTTATGTAAGATATTAATGTGGGCCCTTTCTTTTCTTTTTTGTAAAATGTGTCAATTGATTCAGAATCAAATCGATTCCCATTTCCTTTGCCTTCTGTAACCAAAGTTCCCTTTCTGTCTCTCTACTTCACCTTCTCCATTGCACACATTAGTTAAGGAAATCATCTCATCTGACTTTGTCCCCCAGACAACATCCTACTGACTGCTCTGCATGTATTCCAATATTTAAAGAGCTAACATTATTTCCAGATATCTTAACTATGATCTATTTTAGATTTTGCTAAAATCTCTTGATTCAAAATAACTATTTTGATTACAATTATTTCACTTGAGATTGTCTTGAAGTATTCCAAGTTATAAAGAAATCTTCTTTGATTCTTACTTATCATTTCAATTCTAAAACAATTTCACCTGGGGAGGGTGTCTTATTTCAGTACCATTTATTTTTCATAATTTGACAACTATGAATTAGAGGTGTTATAACTATAAAATATTAGAGTTTTAAATTTCAGTATATAAATGAAAATGTATTTATATATAAATAGATTGTCTTAAAATATTATAAAATGTTTGTTAACATTTTCTGTGAAAAAATAATGAAATGTTAATTTCCTTGCATTAGTTATATTCTAATGAATTTCTAGTGTCATTGTATAATATTTCATGCAAACGGTTTTCTAGAATAACTTTATCAAATATGCATGTTTTTTCTCATGTCCTTGCTTTTATGGAGAAAATACTTTAAGCAGAATGTTTTATTAAATATCATAGCAATAGCCAGTGGTAAAGTATGGACCTAAGTAAAGGCTATTGGACCATTCCAGACTTCCTAATAATTTTTAAAATTTGCTTTATCCAAACTATGCATTGATATTGATCCTTAGAAATCTCCTATTCTCCATCTCTTCATATTGCATTTTTCTCCTCCATCTGTACAAGTTCTCAACTATCCATATGCTAAAGTTACCTTACATCTTACTGTTCACAGAGTATCATCATTATTAAATAAATGGGGTTAGGCAAAAGTGAAATTCAGGATTTACATCTGCCTCTTATTACCTCAGTGATATTTAGAAGCTATTTCTTTCACAATTTAAACATGGAAAATATAGTAAGTTTCCAATCCTAACAATGTATTAAAATATGGATAAACCATAAGTGGTTCTTAATATTCTGCAAACCTTAAAAATTGTTCGTAGTAAAAACTACATTGAATATCCCATTTCTTTTGCTCCTTTTACACCTTCTCTTCCTTATGAGGATTTATTTTCATGAAAGATATTTGAAACTTGCTCATGATTGTAATTTTCTCAACTTTCTGTTACAATCCAGCTCACAATGTTTCACTCATAGTACTTAGGCTAAATCAATTTATAAAAAATTTTCTATATTATATTTTAGATCTTTTAATAATATCTCCTCATGTCCATTTTTAAAACTAATTTCCTATAATAAATGCGAGAATCAAAAATATTCAGTGTTTGTCAGGAGTATATATTTAGATTATGGGAAAAATTAACTAAGTAAGCTACAATCTGGAGACATCCGGCTATATCACTAATTTTTTTAAATTATTTTTTATTAAAGAATCACATGAATTAATACACACACATATACTTGAGAAATGAGGTAACAAATTTATCTTCGTAACATGAATCTTTCTTTTGTACCATTTAGAGACTTCAGAAAATCCAATTTATAGGGTCACATTATCCTAAATCATGTGAACACTTTTGGATCTGAGGTTTATAAACATGTTTATTTTTTAAGAAGTACATGTATCAGTCATGCTGCTGACACATCCTAGAGAAATAGTGATTTATCCTCCAGAAGCAAGTTTTCTCTTCATATATTGATGGGTCTGATTTCTATGGCTGAAATTATTTAAATGCAATAATGTTTCTTAGCAGTAAACCGGATAAAGATATTTTTTGTTAAAGAAAAAAAACCCGAAAGTATTCAGAAATGTTTCCTAGTTCCCTAGAGTTTCAATGTATTTTCAATTTTATACTTCCCTATAAATATAATTTGCTTAAAGCATAATTTATACATAAAATTATATAAGCCTTAATAAAATATGTTTTTAACTTTTCAATTAAAATTATGTTATGAAGGAAAATAATATACTATTTAAAATCAACAGCATAAATATAAAAAACAAATGACCAGTACCTAATAAATTATAGAACAATGGATTATATTTTAAAATGTGTTTTGAAAGGAGAGGAAGTAAAAGGAAAAAGTAGTTATGCACAGAAGGTGCTCTTATTCACCACAAGAATTTAGAAAATTTCTGGCACACAGGAAATGAACTAAAATGTTTTGCATCTTTCAGAATGCTTGATAATAACCCTCAGATGCAGTTTACAGGAAAGTAATAAATTTCTTATGAAAATTCTTAGTAATGCCTACCAATCTGGAGATAATCAGAATACTGGGGACACTAAGTTGATCTGAGGAAAATCTAAGAATTAACGGCTGAAAAATACAAAATCACTATGAACCCCTACAGTATGTCAACACAATCCTGGAAAATAAGCATAGAAAGTTTGTTGCATAGAGGAAAGAAGTAAAATCTATAGAAGCAAATGCCCCTTGATTCAGCAAAGGAAATTTTTTACTTCAAATTATCAGGAATGTTCAGCAATCATTTCAATTACCCCAGAAGATATTTATTTACCATCATCATCACCCCATGATCTCATTTTCTGTATGTGTATTTTGAACAAATACCAAAACTCAGGTTGATGAAGAGTGCAAACTGCCCCTGATATAACAAAGACAAGACAGAATGAATTAAAATATATAGAACTGGGCAGATTTGCCATATTGAGATGAATATGAGGAAAAGTAATTAACAGGCATTTACTAATGCCATAGTTTTTTATTTTCATGGAAACGTCGATCTCAGAAAAAGATAGTAGTAGCCACAATGCACACAAAATATATTATCTAAGGTTCCTGAATATGTATTCAGAAATGAAAAGGAAATACATAGATCATTTCCCTCTTTTTTGTTTTCTGTGACACTTAACAAGCTAAAGAATTATCAAAGACAATACAGATATTATAATTAAAAGGCTTATATCTATTGAAAAATATCTTTTTAGAATTTAAAATTGATATATTTATGATAATTTAATTTGTTAAAAATAATGAATCCATGAGAAGAGAAACATTGTTTTTCAGTAGTGAAAAATCTAATTACCCTGGAATATAAAGAGACAGCTGAATCTACATATTTATTTTTTTATTTAACCTGTTGCAGCCTCTCTTTTTGGTTGAAGAATATGAAGGTAAAATGTCCTCACACAGATATATTATTAGAATATGGAAGGCACATTTGGTTAGTATCAAATGAGCACTAATATTCTTCTTTAATGCTAATATTATATGAAAATATTCAGCAAGTGCTAATTTCTTTTAGAATATTTGCAATTTACAGTTGGAATATATATTCATGAAATTTCTTAATCTGTTGAATTTAAATCAATTGAACTATTTAGACACTTTGTTGTTGTTGCTGTTGTTATTTTCACATACCTGGAAAATATTTGTTCAAAGATTGATGCTGATCTTCCAAATATGACATATTGCAATATATAAGTACAAAGTAATCACTTTTATTAACATCACTAGTATTTCTACCAGCAAAATCTTTAAATATCAGAAAGCTGTCAAGCTCATGTGCAGTACATATGTTTTCTTAAAATTTAATTTTCACACAAACTCAAAATTCAAAATTAGCTATTAATTTTGTTAATTGTTTTCCTTTCATTCTTTTTCACTAGGTGTAGTCTCTATCAGTAAATCCCTACTTCATTTCTGATATTAGTATTTGGTTTGTTATGTTTTATTTCTGATATATTTTGGTAGGATTAAATTAAGTTGGTCTTTTCAATGAAACCTTTTTAACCTTTTTACTTTGGTCACTTTCTCTATTGTCACTCTATTCTTTATAATAATGTTTTCTTTATTATTTTCTTCTTTCTACTTACTGGAGAGTCACTTTACTCTTCTTTTTCAAATTTTTTTTTTTTTTGAATTGAAAATGCAGGTTATTG